>LOJH01006345.1:0-32592 GCA_001685095.1 Ellobius talpinus
CACAGGGCAGGGAACCCTGACTGCTCTTTGGACTGGAGAGGGAGGGGGAGGAGGTGTAAATTTTTAATAAAAATATTTAAAAAATTGTTAAAGGATTAAGAACGTTATAAATAATTTTTTAAAGTATAAATAGAATTATCGTTAGACTGTAAATAGGTTTAATTGATGCTGAATATCTGTGACTAGGTGTGGTATTTTGAATTTTTTCATTTTTAAGCTTTACAAAATTTTTGACAACATATTTTGGATATTTTAAGACATTCTTCATGTTAAAATCTAGTTTCAGAACATCTAAGTTTAATTACTGATACAAGCAATAAAACATATTCCTGACACTAACAGGCATTATACCTTTGTTAAAAAGTTTTTCATCAAAGGCAATATATCCTGGAGATGTATTGAAAGGCCACATGAGACTCTGTCCTCTTTGGTTTCACCCTACTGAATCATGTAGGAAATTAGGGCAGTGTTGATTTCCTGTAGCCACTAAACAATAAAAATCCAGAGCCAGCAGACGGTGTTGGCTTGCTATTTTCAGAGTGTGCTACTCAGATGAGTAATCAGCTTGGGTACCACACCCAGGTTGCAATGTCCACACTAGGATTCTAGCTAGTGTCCTGTCTATTGTTTGACAGAACACTGAACAGATCCTCAGTGCAGGACATCCCAATTAACAAGGGCAGTGGAACATAGGCTTCAGAATTATATCTCATTCACTAAATAATTAAGGTCCTTTATACTCAGCTTGAAAATAAGTCATGTCCTTTCTGAAAATGAGAATCTAAGATCTTTTTAAGCTATAGACAGTCAGTCTCCAATTTTCAACATCATCATTCCCTGAGAAAAAACAGCTGCCCATTGCAGCATTTTAAAAAATGTCTGAAATATGAGATTTTAAGATAACACAATTCTCAGTAAAGTTCTAGAAATGTAAAACATGACAGAATTCGAGTGGAAGAATTTTATAGGTGATGAATTGTTGGAGGGTTAATTCTGCTGTCCTTTTCCTTTTCCTGGACACCCCAAAAAGAATGTTCTACTGAACAACTGAAGAGAACTCAGGTAGGAGCAGCAGTGAGGTCAGAGGCTCCAAAGAGAGTCAGCAGATAAGAGCATTAGAAATCAAAGCTTGAAGGATCGGCAGAAGGCAATGGGGATTTGCTGGCTCTTTGTTAACACTGGGCACTCACAGGAGGCACTTCAGTAGGAGAAAGATGACTTCCGAGACTAGCAAAACAAGAAAAAGTTCAAAATTGCATTTAGGAAAAGGAAATGTAGACACAAGAATGAATTACCAAAGCTTTGTTCTGCATGGCACATTTAAAATCTAGTGCATTGAAACATCAATGCTTTTTAAACTTATTAAAGAAATTGCCCAAAGACTAAAGACAAAAAGGAACTATTGGTCACTTATGGTCGCTTGACAAGGGTGGTTGTTTCTACCAGCGTCATGGCCAAGGTTAAGTTGGTCTTGCCCTAGTAGATAATCTCTTAGCTTCAGCTGGCCAAGATACTCATTAAACTTAGTGGGCCACAACCACTGCTGAAAAGAAAGTAGGAGGACACTTGTTCAAAAGAAATCTCTCAGAGGAGGGAAAAAAGGAGGGGGTGGGAATGTATGAATGCATAAAGCTGTGAAAAAATAAAAAAAAACAAACTGCCATTAAATTAATGCTCATGAAGATGAAGATTGTGTTTCAGGAAGCAGTGAGTTGCACTGCCTGGTGAGCCTTTGGTTTTCAACAATCTCTCCATTACCACTACAGCTTTCCTTTTCCTTTGTGCAAATTGGTTACATGATTTTTAAGAAAACTTTCATTCCTGGTGGGTCCTATTTCCAACTTAGAGCATTGCTTTATTTTTGCTAGTTTCTTAAACTAGCTGCAGTCATTTCCCCATCTCTTTTGTGTCTTGATTTATCAGGTAGTTTCAACGCTGACTGTACAGACAACGGGGAACTCTCCAAATAGCCCTCACTATTTTGCCTAAGAAATTCTGCAGGGCACTTTTCTGAAAATAGGATTTTCTGTAGCCTTCTCTTTGTAACCTTGAGTTTGCTAATGAGCACTATGTACCTTTCCTCTCCCGAGTTACAAAATTAGAACTCTTCAATATAGTAAGGGATGGGAACTTCCTGATGCCCAAGGCAAAAACAAGCAAGGGATGTGCGGTAAATTCTGAAGCCAAGATGGTGGTTTTGACTATAGTTAGCACATAGAAGTTTCAGTCCACCAGGCTCATGGCAATGGAGTCAGAAGTAGAAAAATGAGGTGCTTTCAAGCTGCTAAAACTGGGCCCTAAGGTCCGAAGAACAGTTTATTTTTCAGTAGATAAACATTAACAAGTGTTCAGAATTTACACGTGGATCGCAATGGAGCTCCCTGTCTGCTTTTGACAAGATCACATCTCAAATGCTTATAAATCAGTAGAATTCATTTCTTCATTGAACTTGGCAATTAATTATTTCTCTTTATACTTTTTGATATATATATATATATATGAACATTTGAGATCTTTCCAAATTTACCCCTACAATTGTGTAGCATGCCAACATGCAAATAAATTACTCTGTAGTGGGGGATGATTCTTTAGTTTGTTAAGTTATAATATGTGTTTTTTAAATTTCAAAGCATATCAATTTTAGCACAAAAATTTAAAATAATTTATACACTGCAAAAACCTATTTCTGGACTCATTTCTGTATGGCAGTAGACACAAAGGAGACCAACTGATCAAATGTTAAAGTCACACTGTGTACAATGTCTTACACAGACGCTGTTAATATGTGTGCACATCAAATGTGCTAAAATGAATAAATAAAGACATATTTATGTTTTAAACTAAACTCCTTTAGTCTTACATTTTAAAATAATGCTTAATTTTGACATCAAAAGAAGACACCTATATCTTTTTTTCTGAGTTGTTGTTGGAGCTTAAGGAAAGAACTATTAAGGAGTATTTAGATTTGTTACTGAGAAAAAGATTTTGTTGGCACTCATTTCTGTTCATTAAAAATATATATTTTATTGGCCCCTTTAAAAATCTGTGACCCCTGAAGGCCTAGATAAGCAGTTGAAACAAAGTTCTAATGTCACACCGAGTGTCTGGCCTCTTATTGAATATAAATGTAAAATCAAACATCTTTGATTTTAACTAGGATTTCCATATATCCAAATTATCACCTAAAATGAATTATGCACCGTCAGTAGTCTTATTAGCATTTATAGCATTTAGAAGGTCATGGAATCAAAACAACACTTAATTTTTTCCTGCTCATCTTCAAAGACTCTGGAACAAAGGTTTGAAACTTCAAAATCAAGGAACACAGATTCAACCTTTTATCCGTCCCCATTCTTTCCATACTTCCGAAGAAATTAAAACCAATTATATTGGTAAGTATATATTTTACTTCATCATTAACAAATACTAAGATCATTTGAATGCAGATAAATGACTATTTTACTTTGCTTTTGCAATGATTTTTTTTATATAAATAGCCACCAAAAGAGATTCAATGTAGTGAAGGTTAGGAAAGGGGACATTGTTTAATCTTTAGTTTATGAATTGCTAATCCGTTCTATAGAGGAATCAGCATAATTTTTATCAGAAGTTTTCAGGGAATTAAGTCATAAAGGGCAAGGTTTTCACTATCTTCTTCTCAATATTCAAACTGAAGAAATGATTTATAAATTTTAGGGCAGAAACTCTGACCACACTTAAAAAAACGTTCTGAAAGGTGAGTCACTTGACTGATAAAAACTTGAGCTTTTTCCTTATGGAATATGTTTTAAATTAGGGCTTAGATTTATCTACTGCATGGCTTTTATATAGAAATGCAAATTTATAGATCCTTAAATTGTGTTGAATTAATATGTCTGACGATATTTTTTCTCTCTGGGCATATTTAAATCTGTCAGTTCATGTAAATGTCCATCTTGTTTTCATTTGAATGGTAGAATGCAGAAACAGTATTTAGTGAGTCAACAAATTTTCAAACTATTCAGTTCTTAGGAAGAATATGGCATACAATTAATATGATAACTATCTACAGATCAGACAAAATGACATTGGCTCTAGTTAAATATCATCTTTATTTTTGGAGGCACACAGTCTAAAATAGGCAATGGAGATATCCACAATTTCTCCCCAACATAATTAAGACAAATACATTTAGGCCCATTCCATAAGAATCTACTTTGCCTTATCATACACAGAAAATGGAACTTTTGTTACAAAAGTCTTGAAGCTGGATCATGATTTAATTTGCAGATAGGTATTATGGATTTGTAATTAATAGTCATTGATTCGGAGCCTAAAGACTCGCAACCATGAATATTCTCTGTATTTACCTGGACTTTAGGAGTAACCTGTGTTAAATACACTCTATAGTTGGTGTCTTGTCTAAAGTCCAGTCAGTTTATTTTTCCAGCCATCCTTTAATTCAGTGAAGTATACAATTTCTTTGGAAATTGTACTTTGCTCATGGTCTCTTAACTGTAGCTGAAGTTATCTAGAATCTATTTCTGTTTGCCACCAAATAACCATCATCAGCGTTATGATTTGGATCTGACAGGTCCTCCAAAGGCCATGAAAGACTTAGTTATCAGCTGGTTGGTGGTTTGATTGAAAGGTCATGGACCTTGAGGAACTGATATCAGAGGGATTACTTACTAATGAGCTTATACTGAGTGGACTGTTAGGAGGTAAGAGGCAGGCCTGTTTAGAAGGAGTAGGCCCCTGAAAAGAATGTAGTGTCTTTGAAAGATTTACCTTGTGCTTGGTTCCCTCTTACCTCTCTTTGACTTCTGGGTACCATCAAACGAGCCTCTCTCTTCCACCATGCCCTCCCTTCTTGGTGTTACTGCCTTTCCAAAAGAACTGGGTCTAGTGAACCATGGACCAAATTGTCTGAATTGTGAATGGAAATCAGTTTAAAGTATTTTAAAGTATTTCTTTCCCCCTACAACAACCAGAGCTTGACCAACACAATCATATAAATTCTTAGACTCCTGGAAATGTGGATATTTAGAATTGATTATTGGTCTGAGAGGACCAAAAGATTGTAGTATTATCACATTTTTGTTGTTGTTGACTTGAAGGTGCATTCTTTAATAGTATAAGCTGTTAATTTCTATTAGTTTCCCCTGTTAGTAGAAGAATTATTCAAATTAAATTCACTGGAGCAGTACTTTATAATACATATAATTAATAAGAGTAAAAGTTGATGACTAGGTCTGAAGATTCTCTTGTTTTTATGTTTATTTATTTATTGGCTTATTTCTGGGAACATTTGCAAACTGAATGATTGATAAGAAACTAGGAAACATTCATCATACAAGAGGTACTAATAGATGGAATCCACAGAAGCACAACCAAATATGTATTTAAATATACTTTGTCACCATTTTACAGCCCACAGGGGAAGAACTGCCATGTAGACTTTCTTAGTTTGCTTCCCATTGCTGTGATTTAGACCATGACTGAAAGAACTTGGAGAGAAACGAGTTCATCTGGATAAAATATGAGACACCGTCCATTAGGGATGTGGGAAAAGAAACAGAAACAAAGACCATGAAGAAACACACTTACCTACTTGCTCTGCATTGTTTGCTCAGATGAATTTCTTTTACAACCCTTGACCACCTACCTGCCAGTGGTAGGTAGCACTATCCCAAGTCATGGAAAATGCCCCATTGACTTGACTACAGACCAATATGATGGAGGCATTTTCTAAGTTAATGTTTTATCATCCCAGATGATCCTAGCTTTCATCAAGTTGATAGACAAACTAAATGACACAGAGACATTCTTAGGATACTTGATTAAGAATGAAAAACAGAAATACAAGTATATAAGCAAGGTTAGTTTCACAGAAACCCTTATAAAATGTGCCAACTCCAGTAGAGCTGGTCCAATTAGACTGTCTAATTTTACCAGAAGCAGCATTTATTTTTTTAAATTTAAATAAAAATATTTTTATTGATACATAAAATATAAGCATGCATATTAATAGATATTATGATGTTATACTAACTGAACACATTATCTAATGTTTAAGTTAGGTTAAACTTATCTCTTCAATATAAGCAATTATTTATGTTTCAAATCTTCAAAATCTTTTCATATAGCTTTTTGTATGTTTAGTGCAGTGAGGTTATCTAGATTTTCTCTACTACAACAACACATCCTCACTTCTCTTTCTTATATAACTGTGACTTAGAACTCAATAGTCAACCTATTTTAACTATAGAGAGCAATGCTCTTCTGTTAGAAAGAAGTTTCATGTGTTCATCTGTTTCTTTCTTGCCTGAAAAGTGATATGAGCATACTTTGATTAGATATCCAGTTTGGAAAGGAGAATAGTTAGAAAATGGCTGTCAAAGAGATTTGGGGAGTAGAAATTGGATCCCCTAGCATAGGTCTGCAGCTTGATCACTTGTTTCTGTTTCAAGTGATTATCAATTAGTGCTGTAGCTCCTAACCCTTACTAAGGTTAGCATGCCCATAATCAAGGGAGCTGGCAAGGCTATTGTTTGCTATTGTAATCTTTACTCAAAACCAGAAATGAGAACATTGTAAATAAACACACAAAGAAGGTAATACATAGACTGAAAAAAAAGCAGAGCTTTTTTCCCCCTTTAAATTAAAATTTATCTAGTAAATCTCTTTCTTAAGCCTTCCCTTTTCTGGTACTAGAGTCTAACTTTAATCCATTTTCTCCTACTTTCATTTCGGTTGCTATGATAAAATACTATGATATTAAACAATTTAAGACATGAAAGGTTGGTTTCATCTTTGAATTCCAGGTTACAGTCTGTCATTTTAGGGAAGTTAAGACAGGAACTTGGCGGGTGAGTATAAGAAAATGGAATTTTTTAACATATAAACAAACACAGGGAAAGAGCAGCATAAATGATGATGATGGTACAGCTGTAATCAAGGTATTACACCGGTCTGCAGCAGAATCAGGGAATAAGAAAAAACAGGCATGCATGCAAGTTTCCCCTAGCAACTTCAGAAACAACAAAACTGTCATTTCCTGCATCAACTTGGTAGAACTGCAAAGACATTTCTGCTCTATTCAACCACCCATTAGAATATTTTGTTACAGCTACATTAAAAAAACAATCAAGCAAACATATCTCGGGCTCAGCTGCATCATAAAAACAGCCCCTTTCATAAGGAAGGAAGGAAGGAAGGAAGCACAGGTATAAATACTTTGGTTGCAGGAAGCCTTATCACAAGACTGTGTTAATCTCTTCTCAGAAACAATTGTCATATAGCTGTGATCTAGTTGAAAGAAGCACAGATTAGGGAATGTTCTTGTTGGACACCATAGGCATGAGCAGGAAATTTGGTATGTCTAAAGTAAATAATATTATTATAACGGCTTACTTGACTTCCAATGATAATTTGACAGACTAAACCTTCACCTTACACACATATTCTTCTGAAAAGACTCTGCACCCATGTTTCATTGGAATTACACAGTTTGGGTCCAGAACCAGGACTACCAGGACAAATAAGTGATAAAGGAGAAGACATATGAATGAACTTGGAAGAATTTATGCTTTAGAAAAGAAAGCCAATGGCAAGGACGTTGCTGGGACAAACAGCATTCAAAGCAGAAGAGAGGCTGCATTTTGTACTGCATAGTATAGGTCTTAGTAACTATGAATGCTTCGTTATTACTTTTCTCCTGCTATCATTAATATTATTAATTTATGAATCACTGCAAACTCTGAAAACAGATGTATTTGTGATGCTTAATTAAACCGAGAAAAGTGCTACCAGAGTAAATAAGCAGCCTTTCCAAGCTCATTTTATGAAAACCTAAGCAGTTTTAAGTTATTAAAATCCATAATAGAAGGTTGGTTTTTAATAGATAAATTTGATATTTACTTACATCTAACATTGTTATAGCTTCACAATTCAAGCTACTAGGAGTCAGTAAACAAAACTACGCATTAGCCTCATCATTACATATTTATCTTAAGTTTTAAAGAAACTAAAGCACACCAAATATTGGTTAACTGTTTTAGGAGGAAAACAGAAAATTGAGATTTAAGAAGTGCTCAAGGTTTTCTCCATTCTCTATTAATGGTGCTTTTTAGAAGTCACATTTCAAGAACAGCTACATTACACGTTTATTTATAATTTAAGAACGCATCCCCCAAAGATACAATTATATTGTAGCAAATTACTTAACATAAAAATATTTCATATCTAATGAGCATTTCCTGTGTGCATGGCTCTATTGTACGATTTGCTCATATATGTGAACTCATTTGTGCACAGAGGTTCGGTGAAAGGACAATTGGCACCCTTCTCATTTAACCAGAGGAAACCGGAAAGGGGGAGCTGAAACAACCCACAGAGTTAAGGAAAGCTGAAGTAATGCTATATAACATCTTTAATAACAACTAGTTAAAACAATGTGGAAAATAATAAGACTTTTCCCCAAAAGTTATCATGCAATATGGCATTCAAAATTATATTCTAATTTCTCATTAGAATACAATTGTATGTGCTGTAAATTGTATATGCACATTCACAGAGATTCACATCTTTATTACAATATTTGAGGTCTCAGCATGTCTTGGGAATAGGGCCAAGGGGTAAGAGACTCGAAGTGATAGTTGTAGATAATGCTCACCCCTGGAGAGGTTATAGAAGAGAGTCACAGAACACACGGGTGACAACTGAACCAATAAAGATGAATTTCGAGAAATCTTAGTAGGACACCAAGGCAATGGGTAGAAAACAAATAGAAAAAATGCCTTTGCTGGCTGAAAAGAAAGCAGGAATTCCTAAGTGAATGTCGTGAATTTTTACCATGGCATTCTGCAAAAAAGCAGAATACATGCTTGTAGGTGGTTTCAGTTGTACTTTTCTTAATAAAAACAGAAAATAAACATATTTTTCTTGGGAATTATGCAGCTGTTCTGAAGTGATGGAATACGCGGCTCCTCAGGCAACTGTTCTCCATCACAGCTCAGCGCTCAGGTTTCCTCTTCCCATGTAAATTGCATTAGGAAAGATGCTGAGGCTCAGGGATTTGTGAAAGTCAGGTGCAGGTATATGAGGAAGAGTGAAAAGACTTTTCTGGAAGGAGCTCAAACAAAACAGCAGTCAGGGAACTTGTGACATCTGACGACAACTTCACATTTCATTTCATTTCATTCTAAGCAGTTTTAGAGAATGTTTGCTGTGGGATATTTGTACAGGGCTTGGGAATGTGCTGCTGTGATTGGTGTAATGAAAAGGCAGGAGGTATAGGTGGGACGTCCAGGCAGAGTGAGAACCCTGGAAAGAAGGTGGAGTCCCCAGCCAGACTTGGAGGAAACAGCGTGGGCACTGTGGAGCAATGAGGTTACAAGGCGCACGATAGAATGTAGGTGAAAATAAATGGGTTAATTTAAGTTATAAGAGCTAGCGGGATAAACCTAAGCTAAGGTCAAGGTTTCATGATTAATAATAAGTCTCTGTGTTGTTATTAGTGAGCTGGTGGACCAAAGAAAAGTCTGACTGCAAGTGTTTGTCAATAGAACTTGCAGATCATATGGATTTGAAGATAAATACTGATTGACTTCAAGAATGCAGATTTCTTCTAGAAATTTAGTGATTTTATTTTTTTTAATATTATGATCAACTTTGAATGAACAATGGGACGAAAACTTGGTTCCTTCTGTGAATATTCTGCCCAGTTGACCCTTGTATATTAGAGCAGCTTTACACACAGGCTGAATGTCGAGTCTGATGCTGTGTCTTCAGGAAACACAGCACCCTTTTCCTTGAAGAAATACTTTTGGGTGGTTCTATTTCTTTTGTATTTTAATAGATAGTTTGGTTTAGCACATCAAATTGTCTTTAAATCTTTTTAAAGGTTTGCCTGTGTTTCACATAATTTGTTAAATTACTGTCTGGCAATTTATGTTTTTGAATTTTATTGGTACTTAAATTGGAGTTTTAATGAAAATTTGTATAGTGTATGATATATGATACCATTTATCTTTAAATCATGAAACCACTCTAAGTTAATTAATTTATCTTTTGTGCTCTAATATAGAATTTCCCTGTAGGATTGCCTAGACATTGCTATGTATAGCAGTCTGTCTCAGACTTCTAATCATTTCTTTGCTTCTGCCTCCTGCATGCTGGGATTGTAGATTTGTGCCAATATAATCATTTTACTGTGTTTTATTTGTAATGAATAATTAGTGAATATTTGTTTTTAAAATATATATGGAAGCAATGCTCCCCAAGAAAGAAATAATTTTTAAAAGGCGGAAAATATCTTAGCTGTATTTTAAAATTATTTACAATTGAAACTGTAACTAAACTAACCCACTTCATAGTTTCTAGATAGTAAGTATACCATATCTAATTTAAGAGGGATATTTAATATGAAGAGATTTATTAAGAAACGGTTATATTAGATAATAATAAAATGCAGATTTTCTTATTTTTATGGTATGTTTGGAACATGAGTGAGCTAGAGAAATTCCAGGTACACATAAGAGAAAGAAGTGCATGAGATTTTTCAAAGGAGATAGTATTTTGTATCTAACCATGAAAACTGGATTCTTTAAATACTAGAAGCTAAACTTCAACCTTTCATTTGAATGTGATTCCTGAGAAGACCATTGAATCTTGAAGTTATCACTGAGTCAGCGCCACCTCTGTGCAGGTTTCACTCCCAGGTCAACAAGATGGCATGCAATCGGAGAAAAACTAACATCCGGAAGCAGGACTCATTCTGTGTATAGCCTCAGAAACTACCTTGAGGCCAACTGATCTGTCTTTGGCTTCATAATTCTATGTATGTTTTTGTTTTGTTCACACTTGTAAGACATTAACTATTGTAAGACACCAAGTCTTTGGTGAATCATCACGGTTTTCTCTATAGCTTTTCTCTAAGTTCTTTTGGAAGATATCTAATCAAGTATTCTAAATACAATGTTATCAATGATCTTACTTTAATTTTAATTCAAATAAACTAACTCTAGTAATTTGGGTTGGATTCCATTATCCAAGCAAAATCATAATTCTCTCATTTGGTGTTCGTATGAGATGATACTTTCAATCCCAGACCAAATCCTAGTGTTGTACTCTTTTTCTCATCTCTTTTTTATGCTATCTTACATAAACTCTCATTTTACTATCTTAATGTCTCTTTCTGTATGTTCATTAAATAAAACTGAACATATTCCGAGATAATCTTTACTTTTCTTAAATTTGGTGCCACATCTACAGTTCAAACTTCTTTATTCCTTGAGTGGTTTCTTGAAGAATCGTCAGTGTTTCCATCCCTCTTCTGCCACTTCTACTTATACATCATACAAATTTAAGTAGTTTTATTTCTCCTATACTCTATTAAATTAATAAAGGCACTCAATGGCTCAATTACCATAGCTAATGACCAGGAACTTCTGGTGTCCACTTTATTCTACTGTAGTCCTAAAAGAGTGCTATTTATATATTTTTAGGACTCTGGTGACCCCGCTCTTTTTCTCCCTTATTGTTAGACTAATTACCTTTCTAGTGGCTTCGAAGCATCTTGTTCCTTCTTCCCCATTTCATTCAATTATGGCCATATCATAGTTGCTACTTTGCATATCATTCTTTGGTATCTTAAGGTGGGTTAGCTCATATTTACATGCTTCAGACTACTAAATCCAGATCTGCGAGTACTCTCCAGCGCTTCAGATTGTGTGAGTGTGTGTGTGTATGTGTGTGTATGTGTGTGTGCGCGCGCGTGCGTGCACTTGTGCATGTGCATACACATGTGCTTATGACTTCATTTGTTAATGAAACTGCCTATTGAGCTGTTTGTTGTTTATTTCACAAGGACCTCAAAGGTCATGTTTCCCTCATGAAATGAATCACTTCTTTCCCATCCCTAGTTTGGTAAATCCCCCCATTCTTTTCAACTCCTTATAAACACCGAGGGCATACTTTGTAAGAGGAGAAGCTTTTCTGGACTCTTGCCATACTTCTATCAGTCATACAGAGAAGTGTCATCCACCCCCATATTCATAATGGTTCCTCTTCTTTTTCTCCATACGATACTGCCCTGACCACCACTCCTTCAAGGCTTGCCTCAGTCTTGGAATGTCCTATTGGGACATCTTCTTTTCCTAATGATTGTATCTTTTACATGCCCATCAAGGTGATAGAACATACTATTATCTCTTCCTCAGACTCTCAAGTGTCTTCCACTTCATGGTTATAACTTGACATTCAGTATTCTCAATGGAAATTCCAACTTTTCTTGTTTTTATTTTCTGTACTCAGACTTAATTGCCAAAATCTTACAAAATCTTGTTTTGACTGCTTACTAATTTTTCTCCTTTGATTCCATCAATGTTTATTTATCTTTAAAGGCTACCAGTTTTAAATACATATTTAATTCCAGAATTTGTGACTGGTATTTCTATTTCTTTCTCATCCTGGATCAGTACAACTCTTCTGCTGAGTTGTTATATCCCTTGGTTATCATAATGCATAGCATTGTCTTTACCTGATGTCTTTACAAATATCTCTTCTAAATTTAATATTCTACAAGTAGATATCTATCCCAAATGCCTAACAGAAAGACTGAAAACATAGAGGAAATAAGGGATGCCTTTTGCGGTAAGCTAGAATTTCCAGGTTCCCTTGCTCTGTTATGAATACCTTTCATCATATCATCGAGTGTGAACAAGAAGTAGATAGGGTTTGCTGACTTTCCCATTATTGGCAAAGAACTTGTGTTTAAATTAATATAAAAGAGATTTTTTCCAGGTAGGAATTACTTATTTACTTGAATTTTTCATAGAAAGTTGGTTTTCTTAAGGCAGAGGCGCTTTTCCACTGTGAGTCTTACAGTCACACAGAATTCATTTTACCATGGCTACGTGAGTCTATAGGAGTACCCTGAGTCTCAGATGAGAAATCATGCCTGGGTAGTTCCTATCTGATTGCTATGTGAGACCCAGAACATAAAGACCAATGCTGCTACTGCGAACCCAAGGAAACCTTGAGACCCAGAACATAAAGACCAATGCTGCTACTGCGAACCCAAGGAAACCTTGAGGTGAAGAAATAACACGCTTTTTAAGTAATTTGATTTGTGATAAACTGTATCATTTTTTGTAAAGATCTATACTTTCAAAAGTGCTGAAATGATGGGCTGAAGAGATGAGCCATCAGTTAAAGGCACGCATCTTGGAAAGCTCAGAACTGTCTATGACTACAGCTAATGGAGATCCAACACCCTTTTTTGGTCTTTTAAGATATCTGTCCACACACACACATAGAGACACACCCATACAAAAAATATCAATAAAGTCTATCTTTTAAAAATTCTAGTGTGAAAATATCCTGATTTTTTTGATTTCAGTAAAAGAGTTGTAATAATAAAAGAAAATTTTAACTCATGGAACTGTTGGTGGTCCTGGCAATAATGGCCGTTCCAGGAAGCTTTTAAAAGGACCAACAACAGAGTCATAGACAGTGTAGTCAGTGACTTTCGCTTGCAGTCATCACCGATCTGGGGAGGGAAATAGCAACCTAAGCTAGTAAGGGGATGCAAATCAGGAAAAAAGGAGTTTGAGGAAATACATATCTCTAACTCACAATTCATTGGCCTAAAGCAAATAGCTTTACTATGTTTATTTACTTTCTGATTAACCAAGGATGGCATGAACCTGGAGAAAAGCTATCATAACTGTCATGCTTTTATTCTAAATATTAATGAGTAAAGCTTCATGGAGATCAGTCATGGACTAGTAGGTTGTGTCTAAAGTGAGAAATCAGAAAAGGGCTGGAGTTTGGAATGCTGCCTAGCAACTAGAATGTGAGAGAATCATCAGAAGTTGGTAAGAACATGCTAAATTTAATTCATATTCACAGAGTTTTGTTTCAAAGAAGCACAGAAAAGTTGAAGCAAAAAATAGAATAATTTATATACATTCCAAAAGGCTTTGAATAAGTGATAGATTTTTAAGATACGATTGTGTTTGCTTTCATGGTGACTCGGTGTTTGTCTTCTATTTTTATTTTCTTTCAGTTTCTGCTTTTACTGTGTGTTGATGTTGGTTTGTCCCCAGATGAGTGCTCTGAATGGCATAAATCACAACGAATCTCCCTTTTCTCTGCGTGTTTTGACTATGAAGGACATCTGACTAAACACTAACCCACAAGACAGGAGGAGGGTAAGGCTTCAGCAGAAATCGTGCAATGTTCCCTGCTCCAGATGCAGGAAAGTAAAGAAGAAACTATTTGATATTACCAGAGATGCTAGATTTTGTTAAATGGATAATCTTTTGGTTTGCACTTGAGACCAAAACCATGCTCAGAACTTAATTCACGGAAAAGCACAGCTGTAGCTTCGAATTTGGTTCCAGTAAGAAAATGTAACTTCCTTGTTATTCACCCCAGACTGGGACGACTCTGTCATTCTGCCAGCTGACGTGAAAGTGGGTTTGCAATCCCGTTCCTACAAATGTCCTTTGACCTCCCAACGCTCTCTGCTTTTGTCTCCCTGTATGCTTCACAGTCAAACGTCCTGCAAAAGGGAGCTTTATTTGCTAGTTGTGATGTGTTGTAAAGTGTTCACTTGTGGGCTCATAGGCAGCTTTTGTTACTAAGTGGCACTCATCATAGTCCACTGTATTCTTCACATCAATACTGACATTAGAATTCACCAAGTAGTCAGAGGAAGCCAGACATATGGGCACTTACCCTGTTGTGAAAACCTGGAATATGGCTGTTCTGCGGAGAGGCGGGCACTGTGCTGAGCTCACTGACATATGATCTGTCTCCAAAAGCACTCAGTAAGACCCCATGATACCTAACTTTGCTCATTCCATTGGTTTATTCTGAACTGACCACAAAGAAAAAAATCCTAGAATAAGACGAGAGACACCGAGTCTACTGTCCATTGTCTTTAATGAAAAGGCAGATCTCTAGATCATTTTAGTGGATATTTCTCTTTTGCTTTAATTATAGTGATGGAATCAGCTAATATGTTAAAATTCTGCCATAACTAAGGATAAATGCAAAGATAGACCACTGTATTTACATGTTGATTTAAATGGAAAGTTTTGTTAATGACAACCAATATAAAATCAAAGGTTAAACCTCTATTGTTGTTTCCCAGATTTTTTAAAAATCATTTTCATGTATGTGCATTGGTGGTTTTGCCTGCATGGTGTTTTTTATAAGGGTGACAGGTACCCTGGAACTGGAGTCATAGACAGTTAGGAGTTACCACGTAGGTTCTGGGCACTGAACCCCAGCCCTCTGGAATAGCCAATATTCTCAACAACTGAGCCATATCTCCAGCTCTATTTCCCAGATTTTTAAAGAAGAAATCTAAGTTGTTGAGGGATTCTCAAGAATTGAACAAGATATTTTATAACTATATAGCCTTTAAGCCAAAAGATAAGTGTTTTTATCTAGATATTTCATGTCATGAATGTGGTGGGAGCATGGTGTTCCACAATACAATCATAGAATAAAGTATCTCTATAACCTGAATGAGATACAAAAGAAAATACAGAATAGTTATCTGAATATCTATGTGTCACAGCAAAGAACTTTTGACAGCCCACTCTTTTCTCTCTCCCTACTTCCCTTCCCCCTCTTCCAGTCTTTTTCTTTCATGATTATGTTTGGAAAAACTTGTAATAACAAATAAAACAATAGTTTTCTGAAATATAAAATGACTACTAACTTGATCTCATAAATGATTATTCAAAATTTCATAGGTAGTTCATATATAATAATATAATTCTGGAAAATAAGCATGTGTTAAAAAGACATTTTGGTTTATTTGGTTCTTTTTGTCTTTTGTTTTTTGCTTTTGTTAGGACTTTGCTCTATTACTACGCTGTTCCCGTTCTCCTTTGGTAGATAAGTGACCGTCTGAATGCTAACTAATATCAATTTGGTCTGATATTTTTCTGACAGGTGTATTTGAAAACAACATATTGTGTAAACCTACGCATGTCACTGGAGATGAGAAAACGATGCTCAGGGCCATCTGATGGGTTCCTCTAATATATAATGCTGTTTGTGTCTCTTCTTTGATTATTTCTATGTCCCAATTATTAGCAGCCCTCAGTGCCTCAGGATAATGCAAAGTAAAGGAAAACAAAACAAAGGCTTGTCAGTCTGCCACTGACAGATAAGTCTTTGAGGTTGCAGATGGATTTATTGGTTCTCTATTGCTAAATCTGTCAAAAAGACCTGAACAATTTCCTGCCTGAAAGAGGTTGAGAGCTGAGCACCCGGAGGCCTTTCATAATGAATGTGACAGGGAAGTCCAATAGCACCGGAGATAGTTTTCAATGTGAGATGTGCTGCTTACTCGGGCTCAGAGAGACATTCATACAACAAAAGGGAATAAAATGTTTCCCAAGGATGCTGTGGTTTGTTTTGCAGATTCTACATACATAGAGTACAAAACAAATGAAGATTGTAAACCTCATTTGGGCTCAATCAAACAATGTGAAATCTGCTTTAATAACCATTTTTATTTTAAGTTTAATACTTGGCATTTTTTAAATGAGTAAATGAACAAGTGTTCCTCTCTTCATGCAAAAATATTTGACTTTATGATTTTACTAAAAGCAAATATAAAGTACCTACATATAAGGTAATCTTTATTACCTCTAAGTAAAATAATATATAGGTATCTTTTTCCATATTATTTACTGAACTGCTGCTTTGTACCAAGCCAGGTATTATGAAGCAGTGATCTTTATGAACATCCCTGAAATCCTTTTAATGTGGTGTGTGTGTGTTCAAGCATATGTGTGTGTGAGATCATGTGTGTGTGATCATGTGTGTGTGTGTGTGTGTGTGTGCATGAGCAGATGGTTCTAGGACAGTTCATGAACAGCAACTAAATAGGCAAACATGTCAGTGTTTTAAACACTGTATAGAAGTACCTGTTTGTAATTGAATTATCCAGGTGATATTCTTCAACACTTAAACCCTTACACGTGAACTAATTCACCCATAAAGTAAGAGTTTAGATCACTTCCAAGGTAGGAACAATCTGGGGATACCGATACCTTCTTAATATGTTAATGTCCACAATTCAAGCAATACTAGGTTTTTTGAAATTCTTGAATTATCGAAGCCCACTCTGAGCTTCCTCCAATAAGCTTAGAGCAGTCCAGAGTACAGATGCTGCCCCTATAACCATATTCTCAACTCATACCTCCAAGATTCTAATGTTTAACCTGGGGCTTGTTGCTGGCTGTGGTTTCTTTCCTGTTTCATGGAAAGAGTGATGATCTAAACATTTGCTAAAAGATCACATATGGGAAGGCATAGTGGCATACACCTTTAATCCCAGCATTTACTAATTCAGGGCCAGTCTAGTTTACATAGTGAGTTCTAGGACAGTCAACACTAAATAGTGAGACTCTGTCTTAAAAGCCCCAAATTCTTGTTAATATCTAACTCCCTGTACTCTTCTGAAAATACTGCACAAAACATGTAATAAATTACTAGGGAAAGTTAATAGCTGTCTTTTGCTTCTGAATAACTTCTGGAACTTTCAGAGCTGGATCTGGAAAGACTCTGTTCTGAAAGCTGAACAGAATACACTTCCAAGGAAGAACTAGTGACTGACGTTGGTAGAGTTGACATTTTAGCACATGTCAAGCTTTGTATCAGAGTTTGAAGAATATGATACAAGGTCTGTGCCTTTTCCATGTCTCCAGATAGAAGATAACACTTGGGTGACAACTGCCAACGTAACACATGGGTGACAACTGCCAATGCCAGCGCATCTTCGTATTTAAAATTTTCTAATTTGCATTTTTCCTTTCCATATTTAATTTAAACAATATTCAGAGACTATAGTTTGAAAATCCACCCCCAGATAGAGCAGAATATTATGTATCTCGGTGACTGACACAGGTTACAATATTACGGACCAGAGAAACACTGGCTGGTCAAAGTCAATTTTAAAGTTAATTTAAAAATGATATTAATTTCCTACAAAGGGATAAGATAATTCAGATCAGTACTTCTGTGTCATTACCACCATAATTATGCTAGAAATAACAAAACTGAAGGAGATGACGACTTGGGCCATT
The DNA here is from genome assembly GCA_001685095.1 of Ellobius talpinus. Taxonomy (NCBI): domain Eukaryota; kingdom Metazoa; phylum Chordata; class Mammalia; order Rodentia; family Cricetidae; genus Ellobius; species Ellobius talpinus. Next base: position 18,102 of record LOJH01006345.1, read on the forward strand.
TCTAGTCATGATAGCTTTGGGAGTTATAACTCTATCATAATACTATAAATAAAATTATGTATGTAAAAGTGATTTGAAAATTGTAGTGCTTGGTGTCATAGTACATTTCAGACTCCATTTGCTGGCAAGATTTCTCTTAGCTGATCAGTTAATTCAGATAAATAGTCAGCTCAGTCTTTCAAGTAGTTTTTCCAGAAAAGAGGGAGGGGTCAATTGGCTGTTTTAATTATCAGCCATTGTTAGCTACTGCTGCCCCCTGTTTCTGGGTCATGACTGAGGTTTATAGGGAAGAGTGTGGAGGAGATAAACCACTTTACTGCCAATATCTGGATAAAAAGCCTAACCAAAGTTTAGAATGGCTGTCAATGGTGACACAAACAGGAAGGGATGTTCCAAGTGATTGGGACAGGAAAGGAAACTTAAACAGGATGGTATCTCAGGGCAGGGAGAATACTGGGTCATGGTTGACTTTATAGATAATTCTTGGAATCTAGTCACACCACTGAGAGTGGACACTGACTAAACAAACCATTGCAAACCCTCCCTTGGACAAAGAAAATACAGAATCATCCATAGCTATCATATATTAAACATATTCTTTGCATCAGATATCTGCTTACTTGCTTTTTAGTTATTAGTCTATCTAACAAGCTAGTAACTAGGACAAATTATACCTCTCAAGGGGCAGGAGTGTCAGCAGTGACTCCTCCACAATGTGTTTCTCTCTATGGGTTAAAAATCAGCAGAACAGAAATTGAAAGTATATGTAATTAAGATAATTTTATTTTTCTTTCTTTTGATTTTCTCTTGTCTTGTTTTGTTGTGTTTCAGGGTCTCATAATTTATCCTAGACTAGCTACCAACTCATGATCCTCCTTCATCAGCCTCCTTAAGTGTAGAGGATATGGGCATTTGCCACTGTACCTGTCTGAAAAACTGAAGATTTTTCTGATGTCCTACGTGTTGTGGGGGAAATAATACTGTGCAGCTGGAGCATGATGGAAGCAACTCTGATTGGGGGAAGTCCTTACATTCCCCTTGATATACAGTGGAGATCATGTGAAGATGACCTACTTCCTACGGTTATATACACTGTAAAAGACCAAGGCTGTGAATTCAGCCCCCAGGTTCTTAACATGAGTCCTTGCCATGTTCTCCGGAAACTCATAGAAAGGGGTAATCGGTTGAATCTGTATGCCTTTTGAAAATGGTGTCTCCTCTTCCACACAAGTTCTAAGGAAGTACTATCAACAGCCATACTCGGGTTTCCCTGTCTTAAATACTTCCTTTACAAAGCTGCTGCAAAGTCTACAAGCTCAGCCCTCAAGACTGGATGGGTGGCGTGAGGTGGGTGGTGCTTGGAGATGGAGGGACATGAAAGGGAGGGAACAAATTCCATAAGAATTGCCAATCTTTACATTCATACCAGGTTGTATTTCAAGAAGCCAGCATAGTTTTTACATTGAATACCCCATATGACTTGGTTCTCTGTCCGGTGGTCAAGTATTACGATTTTTGAAAATGATTCTCATTGTGTGAAATAAACATATAGTTAAGTTTGTAAGAGGAGTTTTGAGAGATTAAGAATGTGTTGTAGTTGGTTTGAAATTTCCCCTCATAAACCCATGTACTTGGACACTGGGTTTCTAACTGGTGGTACTGTTTGGGAAGGTTTGGGGTCTTTAGGAGATGAAGCCTTACTGAAGAAAGTGGGTCACCGGGGACTAGTTTTGAGGTGTTATAGTCTTGGTCTATTTCCTGCCTGTTCTTCCCCCCCCAAATCAGGGACAATGTGGCCATCTTTCTCATGTTTGTGCCATCCTCCATTTCCAACCCCGATGGACTGTATTCTTTCTTAGCGGCGACTCAGAACAAACCGTCCCTATTCTCGGTTGTTTCCTGTTGGGCGTGTGATCACACCAATGAGAAATAAAGCTAACACATCATGTTATTTCAATCCTGTACTTTCTACTGATGCCTTATTATTAGTGAAGGTGGTAGTATGAAGAATTTTGCTATACTTAAGTTTACAATGCCTGGTACAGAAGTGAGTTAATCCATTTTACCTCCTGTCTCAGTTCATGTTTCCTTTGTTGAGAATGAGTTGTGGAAGAGATAGCTATCCTATTAACTGACACATTTTGTGGTTTTGTGGGATTTTTTGTTGTTGTTGTTGTTGCTGTTTTGTTCATTTTTTAAATTGGATTCAGTGAAAGAAGTATAAGCAGGAGAACAAGGCATAGCAGGAAAGGCTACACTACCTTCCACCCAGTCCTGGCCTTGTACTCAGTCTGTCTGCTTTTTTTGGGAATAGTCCTTGTGTGTGTGTGAGTGCGTTTGTGTGAGTGTGTGTGTGTGTGTGTGCCTGTGTGTGTGTCTGTGTGTGTGAGAGTGTGTGTCTATGTGTGTCTGTATGAGACCATTGATGTACCCTCTCTCTGGTTTACTGTTCACTTCCTTTATCCTCTTATAATTAGAGGTGGTAACTTTCTACTTACTGATGTTTCTACTCCTGTCTGTATATCACTAAATGCTCTCCAGTTTGGCCAGAGCTTTCTATCCTTGCTCCCTATCACTCCTCTTTTCATAAATCCTGTTTGCTGTGGAGGCCCTGAAAATTTGAGCCTATTTCCATGGAGACCAAAGGTCAGAAAATTGGAACTTACCTCCATTCCTTCAAGGTTTTGTACCTCAAACAAAGGTCCCACCTATATTTAGGTCAGAGAGTTCTGCCCTTTCAAGGTTATTGTCAACAAGGTGTGGCTAATAGCCAGACCACCTACTCCAGGAACAAAGAAGTAGATATGTTCCTACCTCAAACAAAAGTTTAAGGATCCAACTAAGGGCCCAGTTACTTTATGGAGATAACTTTGAATTTCACCGAGGGAACAGTTTGCCTATAGAAAGTTTTTGGTGTAGGGTGTAAGTGTGACTTGTTTTGTTCTAGCAGCAGAGTGTTTATCTCTGGAGGTAGCCCTTGACCTTCCATTGGTATGTTCATTTCCTTGTATCCTATTAATGTAGTTTCTTTTTCTTACTCCTACCTTTTGGGGTCAGGGGTATTTAAAGCAATTGGAAATTAAACGTGGGAGAATTTCAGTACTCACTGGAATTCTTTCCCAATACTACCCTATATGTTTGTCCATTTTTTAATTTTCTTTTGCGTCTTCATATTCTTTACTATTTTCTAAATCCCCATGCCTCTACCCTGGCAAGAGGTATTTTTGTCACAGCTGGTCGCCAACAGTTTGGTACCTTTTTTTCATGAATGGCTCTTATGGTAGTTAGTGCCATTATCTTCTTCCAGCTTTGATTTTTGTTTTGGCATCAGTTTCTAGCCTTCTGACAAAAGGTATCCTGAGTATCCATCCTGTCTACAACATCTCCTCATTTTAAATGATGCCTCCTTCTCTTAAAAAAACTAAGCTATTTGAAATAAATAATAACTTTTGATAGGCATAGAGAACGAAACACTAAAATCTGGGCTGCAGGGCTGGCGAGATGGCTCTGAGGATAAAAATATTTGCTGGCAAGTGTGAGAACATGAGTTTGCATGCAGAACCTATGTATAAGCTGTGACTTACCCCACAGTTGTATGTGCTGATCTCCACATATGCACAATGACACACATGCTTTCCCCACTATCCCTATGAACAATAAAGATGAAAAAGTGAAGTTTTCAAAATCTAACCTATAGTAAGATTGCAGAAACTTTATTAGTTGTATTATGTTATATAAACACTTGAAATTTTGTGTCCTGTTCTATATTTTTATAAAAAGTTTAAACTACATAGTTGATTAAAATTCCTATACTTTCCTTAATTGTTTTTTGGGGGAGGGGGATATACTAAACCATGATATAATTAGTTTTCTATTTTTAAAACTTTTAAAGTTTATTTAGTTTTAGTTAATATTAGTGAAACTAAGACTCTTTAGTTGCTTAAGAGGGATAAATTGTCTTTTAATCCCTGTCTTAGCACAATTCATTTAGTAGTTTTTCCCCTATTTTCTTGTATCATAAGCTAATGTTGTATACCCTCTTTCCTCTAATTGTTCAACTTCTCTAGCCTTATATTAACATCATTCTTAGCATAACCTAACCATAAGTCTTGAGAAATATTTGAACAAATCTACCTTACCTTATTTCTTCCCTTGAGAATATTTCACTATCCCTGACATTTTTGCATTTCAAACCAAGTTTTAAAGTAGACTGTCAACTGCTATATAAACATGTTGGCATTTTAATTTGAATTACATTAAATTTATAGATAATTTTGGGAGAATTGACTTCAATATGAATGTTGAGACATTTGATGCGTCAGTATGGTAGCTTCCATATATTTACACTTTCTTTAGCAGCTTTGGATAATGTCACATCACTGTGTGAGCCATACATATTTATATATCTAGGTACCTCAATTTGGAGCTACTGAAACCTGTGGGGTTTAGATTCTGGCAAAATTAATACTCTATTGACACATTTAGAATTATTTCTATCCATTTGCTAAATTCCATTGTTTAATTTAACATTGATTTAAGATTCTTGTATTTTCTATGACATTTGTTTTCAGGTTTATTTGTAGGTAAGGTAATAATCACAAATGGTGAGAAGATCATCTTCTGTCTTTTCCATCTTAATTTTCTTTGGATATTTTCTTACTCTTGTTCTTCTACCGATGCAAACAGCCCATAATAATGCTGAAGTAAAAGTCTTCCTTTACTTCCAGGTGATGTTAAGAATGATTTTTGAAAATTTTAAGGTATGTGACAATATCTATGACTTACTATAAATAAAAATATGTACCTTCATCATGTAAAGGTAATCCCCTTTTTATTTCAGTCTATTGAACTTTGACCAATACCTTATCTACATTTATTGCCATAATTATGTTTGCTATTTTGTTTAGTGTTTTAAGATTTTAGGCCAAATGAATTAGTTTAATGACAAAATAATATTGTAATTTTATGAATGATGACAACCTATCTACTTATATATTTCTGAAACAATTTGTTAATATTCCTCTGAGTATTTTACATCTGTTTTTATGAAGAAGATTGATTAGTGTGTAGCTAAGTCTCATTTTAATGTTCTTTTAGCCTCATAATCCGAATTGGAAATGTCTTTGTTTCTTTGTTACCTATGGAACACAATAAATAGATAAATTTAAAATACTTTTTTCTCTTGTGTTTGGTACAACTCATGAATAATGTATCAAAGTCAGATTTTTCAAGTTTAGAAAGGCATTTTAATTGGTGATTTAGTGTTTACATTAGTTAAAAGGTTGATTGAATATTCCAAATGTTTTTATTTGTGAAGATCTGGTCTTGGGAATTATTCTTACCTCAAAATTTCAAGTAAAAAGACTGTCTCATAGAGTTCTTAACGTTTTCAAAGACACTTTGAAATTTGTTCAAACATGTTTTTAACTTGAAGCTGATTTCAAAGTCCAGTCTCTTTTGGCAATGGCTATTAAATTATACATTTCTAGAAATGTGCATATTTCATCTAGGCTTTCAAGTTTTCAGAAATAAAGTTACACACGTGTTCTTAAACACTATTTTCCTATAGGACTTCACACTTATTGCTAATATTGTATCCATGGCTCTTCTAGCTTTTCTTTTCACTTAAATAGGAATACATGGTTTTTCTTATCTGGTTCATTTTATAAACTTTTGATGTTGTCATTTATCATGTTTCATTTAATAATAGTGTAAGCTCATTCTTATGTTTTCTCTCTTCTCATATCACCTTCCTAGTTTTTAAGTTAAGCTATAAACATTATGTTTAATATTGAATGTGTTTTCTTACATTTGGAAAGTTTTCCTATCTAACTTAGAATAGTTCTCTTTTATTTCTTCTTGCGCTAATAAGTTGAAATTTTTAATATATTTAAATGAATACAAAATTATTTTCTTAACTTTATTTTGTTTATATATTTATAATTTTATGTTATGTTTTTTATATTATTTCATTTAGTTGACTTTAATTTATACCCATTTAACCATGAAACATTAGCAAAGGTCCAAATCAGAAGACTGAAATCACCTATTGTTCAAACAAAGAAACTTTGGTGTAAATTGTTAGTACTGAATGACAAATGATAAAGGGAGTGTTTAGGGGTTTCATGAACAATCAAACCTTGCTATTTCTTCATGCATCTTCCATAGTGAAAAATTACCATCACGTACATTGGGGACTGGTGTAGGAACTTTTGTTATTTAATAACCCATCCTTTCTTATCAAGTTGCCAAATAATGAAGAATCTAGGCCCACCTAACCAGTTTTTCTCTTCGCATCTGATTGATATGCTTGGTCATTTCCCCTTGTGTTTTATTTCAATGTCTTCTCTCTAGCAGACGATGATCGGGCATAACACACTCATCATTGACTCTTCCCAGTTCATTGCCTATTTCCTGCATTTCTGAATCACCTGTTGCTCATGGATGACATGTGGTAGCCTCAGGTATGTTTGCTTCACTTCTTGTACAAGATTGTTGAGTATGCTGGTGCTATGCAGTAGAAAATATCAATGTACAATTTCGCTATTTTGGTACCTTTTAATAGTAAATTGATAAAACTAGCGTCATCTATCGCATGAAGGGAATATCTGTCTTTTTCATCTAAGAGGGGGTTAAATATTTTGTTTTAATAATATCACATCCAAATTATAGAAATTATCATATTGCATCCTCTTAGTACCCCCTAATTAAGATGTGAGTAATATAGCTAAGGTTCAGAGTTCAGGTGTGTTCAAGTGTGTGCCACAACTGATCCATTCAATTGTACATCTTAGTGTTTTATTCTCTAATATATTACTTAAGGAAAGTAGAAACTGCAAATCATATCCTGCATGAAGGCGAAGGAATAGTACTTGGGAAATTTGAATACTTTAAAAATAAACACAGTGTATTTTTTTCCTGTAACTGAAATAATACTAAGGAGCACAGTGAGTTACACTCAGTCCTCTCCCAAGGTTTCAGAGTAGAGCAATTTGAAAAACACTACTCTATTTGTTTTTCTCAGAGGATCAGGAACAATGCCAACCCTCATGCCCAACAAATCATCTTTGAGATAATGGTAAAGGGGTAGACAGCTTAAGAAAAACAGGAAGCAATCCCTAGGGTGCTTTAAATATTAATCATACAGGTTTTCCTTAAGAAGATTAATGATAAAGCAAAGATCAGCAGACTGACTCATATCCAGTCCAGACGAGCCAGGAGAGGAGACAGGAAGATATCCTGTAGGGTTCATTCCAGCACTGGGAGGAATGTCACATAATCAGAAGAAAAGTAAATGACGTAAACAAAACTGAAAACGCAAGAGCCTCTTAGGCCACACTATTCCTCAGCTTCAGCACTGTCATTCATCATGTTCACTATGTTCTCGCAGCATTATTATTTTTTTCTGTACACACAAAGCCAGCAAACCGGATTACAGTTCAACTGTAGGAGTCTCATATATCCTGGTATTTTCCATAAGTTACAGGAAGGAATACCTTGCAATGATTAAGAGGGTAAAATTTATAGCAAAAAAAAAGACATATCTTAAAAAAATTGCAAGTAACCTTGGGCAATTCAGCTTTCTTGCTATGGGAGGGAGAATAGTCTCTACATTGTATGGTTACTGTGAAGGTGACTAAAATATATTGTCACTGCAAAGGCTGTTGATGGTTAATTGTGGCAATCCACTTGATCACACAGAGAGGCACAGGGCAGAGCAATGGAGTACATTTTGCCGTGTCTGTGAGGGTATTCCTGGAGAATTTACACAGGCAGCGAAGATAAAGGCAAACATTGCTGATGCTACAGTGTAAGTTGAGGTTTTTAATGGGATATTGGTGCAAGGTAAGGAGGTCATTCAGCCCGTGCTGTTTACTTGTTTCTAGATTCTTTAGCCTTTGAGTATGAACTCACTTCAATAAGTCTCTAGGGACACTCCTGGATCTAAATCTCAGATTGAGACTACATCACTGACCTCCATTCTCTGACTGAGACACAACAGGGTACTTTGGATCTATTTGCACATGTCTGTTGACATAAGGAAGATAAACTGACATGGAAAGATCTACCCTGAAGGAGGGGGGTCCTTCCCTCAATAGTGTAGGCCAATCTAATAGATTTGTGTCTAAGTTCCTACCTAAATTCTCTCTCTCTTTTCCTCGCACTCTGTTTCTGTCTCTCTCTGTATACTTTCTCTCCCCTTTCTCTTTCTCTCCCTCTCTCTCCTTCATCTCTCAGTTCTATCTCTCAAGAGAACATGAACTAACACAGACAAGTTTATGAACAAGTTATTTATTGGTTCTTTTGGTACCAGATATTCAACACTGTGCTTTCAAGTGACACTCAATCCAAATATCAAGTGACTTTGGTAGGTTCCGACCACACGCTGTGCCTATTCTATCACATTTTCCTCTGTCCATTGCAGTCATGACTTTTCCTTTCTTGTATGTCAAAATATCCTTTCATGCCATCATACCATTTCCTTCTCGCATTCTAGGAAATCCAAGATAAAAGATAGATTTTAGTTTCCTGCCTCTGCAACCAAATTCCTAGCATTCAATTTGATTTGATGGATTTAGTTTGAATGCTGACTTTAGAATCACTCACTGTGAATCAGTCTTTGGGGCTGAGGAGTGACCGTTGTTCCGGCCATTACAGACTGGGAAAGAAGACTGGGTCTGTAAATGGAAATCCAGGAAGATTCCAGAAGACAAATAATGGACCCATGAGAAACTTAGTGACTACAACAGACATCTGGTGTCCTACAGAAAGAGATGGAATTCACCTGTGAATGTCATGGTAACATTTCCTGGAACAGCTTGGAGAAACCTCTATTCACCTTAGCGAGGGCACTGGCATCAAACAAAATGAAAGAACAATTCCTTCCTACTCTATTTTTGTGGATTGACTGGTTCAAGGGTTTATTTGTTGGGGCATGGATAAAGGGTTATGCATGAGTGATCTTAAAACAACTATCACTGTAAAGTCCCAGCCGACAAAGATGACAACATCCTGAAAGCTCTACAGACAAGGTTCCTCCTCAGTTCTTTTACCTCTTTGACACTCTAGCACCTCCTGAGACTAGAAGGAGCTGAAGGAAAATTGCACATTGATGTGGGATTTCCCTCTATAATACGATTGCCATTAATGAATAAAGAAACTGCCTTGGTTTTCTGATAGGGCAGAACTTACGTAGGTGGGGGAAAACTAAATGGCATGCTGGGAGAAAGGAGGCAGATTCAGGGAGAAGCCATGTAGCCCTGCTGGAACTGGATGGAACTTTAGCCAGTAAGCCACAGCCACATGATGATACACAGATTAATAGAAATGGGTTAAATTAAGATGTAGAGTTAGCCAATAAGAAGCTAGAGTTAATGGACCAAGCTGTGCTTGAAATAATATAGTTTCTGTGTGATTATTTTGGTTCTGGGCAGCTGGGATGAACAAGTAGCCTCCACCAACAGCAAATACTTGGGAGTGGGGCACAGGAGAAAGGAATTGGCTGGGATTTTTACCTTTTATGAAGTATCAATGAAGGAGTATCAGTGGGTTTGATCTTGTGGGAGTCTTGTGTGGGTATTCATACCTATTTTGATAAAAGGCGATAGTCAGTTCATTATCAGAAGACCATATTAAAGGACCATGGCAGCATCCAACTAACAGCTGAATAAACAAAACTTGAATGTTTGTCTTCAAAAGAGAAATCGCTAGAGTTCTAGCAGCATCATTTCATAAATTACATTCAGCTGAGTGACAGAAAAGTAGAATGGCCCTTTATAGGACCTTTAAATGGGAGGAAGCATCTTGCTGATATTTAGGACTCTTAAGGCAGTGAAAGTTGAATGAGTCATGGCTCTGGATCTGCTTCTAAAAGGGGCAGGAGTCAATATTCAGTAGCTATAGCCGTTGCCTCCTTTCCCTAGCCTCATTCTGACGAGAGACCACCTTCCGGTTCAGCTGAGGCTGCACACCTCTCAAGGTGTTCTGCTTCGGTGCTATCACTGACCCCACACTCCACAAAGCCCAGGCCTTAGTGTTTCCATCAACTCTCCTGTGCCCTCATTCCCACCTTGGCTCCCGACATGGGAAAATCAGCTGGGAGTGCAGAGGTAATTAATACAAGACACTAGTATCCATTAAAGGTATTTGAAAATCTAATTTCTGGTGGAAAGAGAAGTGGAATGTTTCAGGTATGACTACATTTTATTCTGGGTATCCTATGATCTGCATAAATAAACTGGTGTCATTTTGAACACACTGTACAATGAATCCAGATGTTTGGAGGCTCAGCTTCTGAGGTAGTTGAGGCTTAGTATTCCAAGGCTTTCAGATACACCAGTTCTTTAGACTCTCAGTGTCCAGCCACACCATGGGGAAATATATGAGATCAGAATGGTGGGTTCCTGTGGGTAATGTATTTCCTAAGATTATTAAATTTCCATTCTTTATAACATAAAAAAATCATCAAAACACTTTGTGAATCTAGAAGGAATTTGAGACACTGGTTTATGTTTTAGGACTATCAAAAGAAGTATAGTTTATCCACTTTTGGCTAAAATTTGGCATATGTGAGAGAAAACACCTTGGGATCCAGGCAGAGAGATAAACAGCAGGAAAAGATCCCGACTTGTTATTTTCACAAAGCAGCCTTTAAAGGGGAGACCATTTCCTTAGGTTCTAAGACTTGTCTCGAGCTACCACAAGATGAAGCATTTTGTTATCTTCCTGAGGGACATTTTATCATCTGAACTTCCAGCCTCAGACCTCATTTCCTGCCTTCTCTCAAGTTGGGCTGGGAAGATCACTCTACTCAGTTGTCCCTCTGCGGTTTAAAGGGCAAGTGGCCATTAATACCTCTTCATGTTCACAAAGTATCACCTCCCGTTCCAGGTGGGAAACACCATTGAGCCTTTCATTCCCTTTTACAATGTCCAGAGTTCCCAGAGGTGACTTGATCGGACAGTAACTTCAATGCCAACTTTTAACTTTCGCTATTTAAACCTGTTGGAACTGACAGGAAGCCTGCAGACGCCCTACCCCATACCCACAAAGACTTCTCTAGACCAGTGGGAAGTAATTCCGAGGAATTATCCCACTTGGTACTGTGAATGCTGTTCTGGAGGACAAGAAATAGGAAATTAGCTCACATGGTTAAACGCATCCACTGAGGGAGTAATTTGTTCATTTGCTCTCTCTTGAATTCACCTGCAGTTAAGAGCCTGACCCATAAACTCACCAGCCTGTGTTAGCAGAGGGCAGGAGGAAGCCTGCGAAAGTATAACTCAAAGCATAATTCTGTAATCCAGTCTGACCGTTATTATACAATCTTGTACTTTTATGAAAGCTTATCTTTAAATATTTAAATTACCCTATGAGCATTAATTAAAGAATACTGTGCTTTGCTCTGGAGATACTTTAAAAGAAATAGTAAGACAATTATCTTCTAAGGAGCGAAGTGTAGCAATGAAGACAGCTGACCTTCTGTGGTCTCTGGTGAGTTAGAGGCCCTCCATCTAGAACCATCCTTCCCGCCCTGTTGTGTTCAAGGGAGCAGCTTGCCCTCACATCTAAATCTTGTTTTCTGGCAATGAAAAAAAAAACATATAAATTTTTGTTCTTGAATCATAAAGTCTGAGCCTTAAATATCACCAGTCTTTTTTGAAGTATTAAGTATTTTCTTGCATTACCTTAATTCTTTGGAGGAACTGCTTCTGTGCCAATTTGTAGGGGATTCTGTGAGATGGGGTGTGTTCAGCTCAGACTGTGTCAAGAGGGCCTTAAGAACAAAAGCATTCTGCCCTCAGCTCACCCCATGCTCCTTCCTCTGGTGCTGACTTGGTGGTGAGACATGAGTTGTTTTCTCTCTGTACTCTTACCCCAGCTGCTGGGAGTGAGGAAAACACTCCAGGAAGGTGGAAAGTGGCTTTGACATTTCACCCAGATGTTGATTAACAGCTAAGACACTAAAATAACAATGTTTAATCACAGCTCTAAAGAAGCAATATAAATATAACAAGGCCTGACCTTTGGAGAAAGGAGAAAAAAATAATTTGACCTTTGCAGTGTGTAATTCTTACCTTTTATCAAAGAGGAAACCTTTGCTACACATTGTGAGTGGTGGCCTCCAGTACAAAATGACTGTCTTTCAGGTTATCTGCATAAAAATGCCACAGGGCCAGTGTGATAGCTTAGCAGGTAAAGGGACTTGCTGTACAAGTACAAGGTGATCTGAGTTTGAGCCCTGAAATCCACATAAAGATGGAAAGAGAGAAATGACTTCAAATGATAGTCACTGGCCTCTACACATTCCATGGTGCATGTGCCTACGGACATTATATAGATAGTTGCACATGTATGCATGCTCACAAATAATGGACATTAACTAAACTATTACAGATTAATTGTGGTAACACAACAACTTAAACATCAATGTGTCAATTAACATCAATCAGTTGGAAATTGAAATTGATACATTTGGAAATCTACTAAGAGCCATATCAAATGTGCTGATAAAAGTTGTTTGATTCAGAAGTCTTCAAATGAAGGCAATCCCCCACATATGAGGGCTTCCTTCTGGACCCCGAATTACTCACAAACCACACCCAAACACCTGCATACACAGAGAGGCTCTTGAATAAGCAGGAAAGAAAGTTAAGTAACTGCTCTCTGACTCAGGCAGAAAACCCACAAATGACCTTGCAGGTGTGGTTTTAATAGGAAAAGAAGGTCTGTGTTAGAATGAGCTAGGATGTGGTGGTAAGGGAGATAGCTGTGAGCCAGGTTCAGAACACGTTGCTCTGACAATTTTAGACATCTTAAAAAAATAAAATAAAATAAATTACAAAAATTTCAGAGCTTCTTATGCTCTCCCTCACTATTCTTGGTCAGTGACTACCCAGACCTTGTTGGTTTCCTGTTCTCCATTCAGAAGCTTATTTATGAAAAAATTGTATAAAAGATACAGAATTTTCTGACATTTCAGTGTTCAATGATTCAGTCTTGATGAAATGTGGATAAAAACCATTATTTGCATCTATAGAATGGCAAAAAAGTAGTTTAATCATCTGATGTTCTACTTTAAAATATTAACATAACCCTTCATTAATTGGTCTGAACCTAATTTATGAATATAGATTTTATAGTAAATTTATTTCAAAAGGTCAATTGAAGTTTGGGGAAATTAAAATGTGATACATTTGTATTATACATAAGCATTCCATAAAGTGAATCTTTCAGAAACAATCTTTGAAGTAACATGTAATACCTTAAAATGTTGGCTTTCTGAAGATTATTATAGAGGACCATAATCCAACACTGTTAAACCTACTTTATTCAATTATGTAATCTTAAGAAAATAGATTGATTTGAATACCACTTTGCAAATGTCAGTCAGTTACCCAGCAGATAGCAAATGTGGACAATTTTATTAAAACAATTTCAGGGGCTGAGGGTATACTATAGTAGCAGAATATATGCTTGAGTGGGTCAAACCTTAAATTCTGTACCCAGCACAAACACACACACACTCAAAACATACACTCATAAGAACACAAACACACAGAGATGCAATAAAAGTACCATCATATGATGCTTAGTTTAAATTATTATCTAGCAAAAGAAAGTAGGTTTTTAATTCAAAGTACTTTTCTTATTCTGAGCTCTGACTAGAAATTGAACTGAAGGGACTTTTGTATGGAAATCACTAGATATGCCAAGGTCAGCATTATCCTTGACAGAGGAAGCACATTTGTCTAGTTGAATCTACTTGTCTCCCTCTCTTCACATTGCTGGTCCTTTTGTCTCTGAGTGTGTTCAGTCTTCATCCCTGTTCTACAGGATGGACAAGAGTGGGCTTATCAAGTACAAATTATTTATCTTAGTAAATAAACTCCAAGTTATTTACCTTAGTGCCACGGTATCTTCTTCACCAAGAAGCCATCATTGCTGCTTATATGCGATTACTTATTTTGCATTATTACCAGTGGGACACCAGTGCTGTTAGATGAAATGACCAGGTCTTGCAGCAAAAGCATCTTTTGAAACTGCAAAGGTGAACCTAAAAATAAAAGTGTGAATAAGCGTGGCAGGTATTTTCAGAATCAAGAGTGGAAAGGGCTAACAATGGGGATTACTGTAGAACAAATGGTGGAAATGCATTATTATTTAGCCTCAGGGAAGCAGGCTTTTCTTGGAACTTGAAGTACATGTGACTGGAGAAAGTGATTGTCCAATCTCTAGGCCGGGGCAATTAGAACAGAGGTGTGATATAAGAACTGGCTGCTTTGTGAATATTCACTCCCTATGGCTTTGATTTGCCCAGAATAGAAGTTGTATACAGTGGAAGGGGAGTCTGTTAATTTTCCAGTTATGTAGATTCTAAAACAACAGAGACCTCGTGTGAAACTGTGATCTCGGAAGGTTTCAAACCACATTTTTGCAGATTGGAGCATGAAGTCAAGTGAACTCGGTGACAGTGTGGTCTTTCCTTTGT
>LOJH01006346.1:0-15326 GCA_001685095.1 Ellobius talpinus
GACAGGACTCTTGGAGGTTGACGGACCCCCGCAGACAAAAGGGCAAACTTGGGGCAGAGGGGAGGGTTGTGCGGATCCCAGAAGCCCCTGAAGCAGGAGCTGGAGGTGCTGTACACTCCCATGCGCTGGGTGGGTAGCCTCAGTGCAGGAACAGGAACTGTTCCTGGGCCAAGAACTTCGCAGACAATAGGGTAGCCTTGGGGGGGTGCTCAGGGATGTGTATATCAAAGCATTTTAAAAATCCAGATGTCACAAAAAAGGTAAAGCACGCTATCTTTCTTTGCATGCAAAATAATAATTCTTTAAAACAGTAGGAACAAAGAGGAAAAACATTGAATCCTCTAAAAGAAAACTAAACCACACTGTTCATAATGGAAGGTGATGAACAAATACAGTCTTTGCCTGTTGCACATCTTTCCAACTATCAGTTTCATTTCCAAATGCATGCTTTTTATAAAATAAGAAATTGGGACAAGGTATGGTGTGATTTTCCTCACCCCTTGACATTTTAGTCATTTTCCTTGGCATTGGATAATTGGAAACCAAAGAGATCACCGAGAATATAGTGAAATTTCACTATTCTGGATGATTTACAACAATATAACAAACTGATCAGTTGTTTATCTTAATGAAATAGGTTTCTTTAGATTTCATATCCAATGAAACTACTTCACTTCTTATGACAGGAAGTTTCTCATAGGGGCTATGGACTGATAAATGCCTTCAAAACAAACCTCTGGTTTTTAGAAAAATAAATCTCTCTTCCAGCTATAAATTATGTTTTCTTCCTGAAAGAGGACACTTCAAGGTACAATTCAAAAACTTTTAATGGAAAATATGCAAAAGTTGGCTCTCTTCAAAGACTGATTTATTCCTATTCATGAAGGTTCATTTCCTCTTTCATTTTACTGATTAAAGTTTTAAGAGTCCTTTAGAGAGATATAATTCTTTTCAAATTACTCTTCCATCTTCATTTATACCTAGTTGTTTCCCTAATCCACATTCTTATTACCTCATACTTAAGTTACTAATATATTCTCCAAAAGAGCTTTCATCATCCAGTTTTGCTTTCTAAGTGATCTTTTAGGGAGTCATCTAGGCAAATATCTTTGGGTCAGAATCTTGTCTCTCCTATTTACTTGCCCCATCTTAAAAAAATTACTTAAGAAGCTACTCTTCTGTGTTTCAATTCAGCATTGGATAAGATAGGAGACAGTATCAGTTCCTCCTTCATAGGAAGGATTCAGTGTTGATAGTATACAAAAGTATTCATAATAATTTTCATTCCCCTGCCTTAGTTCTGCTTAAAACATATCTCATAGCTTCCTATATCTTAGTTACTTCCATGCTCTAAGTATTTGTATGTATCTGCCAAAAATATCTTATTACACCCTGTTTCCCAACATGCTCTCTACCTCAGAAAATTTTTGTACTTAATATCCCTCAAATACAAGCAAGTCTACTTTTTACTTGTGTACTTGGTAATAATTTTTATTTCCTAGAATTACTTTCCCATTTCCTTCTTATAAGTTTGCTATACTCCAGCAATGCTGAGGTTTTGCTATTGGTTGCTTACATTCTATACATTGTGCTTGCATTTCAGTGTGTTTATATGATCACAGTTTTCAAGTTCTATTTTTTGAGATTATAATATAATTGCATAATTTCCTCATTCTCTCTCCTCCCTCCAAATCTTCCAATATATATATGCATATATATGAACAATTTAAGAAACAAAGTTCAGAGGCCACGAATCTAAGAGAGAGCAAGGGTTGTCACATGGAAGGGGTTAGAGGGAGGAAAGGAAAATGGGATAATTATGTGTTCATATTTTAAGTTAAAAATAATAATAAAGAAAATTTCAAGTTAAACAGAAAACCACTTAGCTACATACCATAACTTTATCTAAAGAAATACATCTCATGCAATCACCAATTTATTTTTTTACATTTAAAGTCTTCAAATTGATAACTTTAAAAACTTAAAAAAATGTTTCCTGTATCATGGAAAATGCAAAAATCCAGCAGTCTTCCAGAAACACATGTTCTACTCTTTGGGATGTACAACTTGTGTAAAATTAGTCTCCTGAGCATCCAGGGCTTAAATATTTTCCCAAACAGATTCATACTGTGGTCAATTAATCTTATTTTCTACAAAATTTAATGCAAATTATATACTACGCTACACTTCCTAATTATTTTATGAATGATTAACCTGTCATAACCTGACTCCTGCATAACAGAAGTAATATTTTAAGCTTCTGAATCCTATCACCTTCACTCAGCATTGCAAAACTCTGATCATTATTATAGTCTATTAAGTATTTATTGGTTAATTAATTATAAAATAGTTCACCATGATAGTCTATGGATATATAGACAGAAATCAGAGAACTTAAAATGGTTTATTCAAAACAGTTTGTATTTACTGGTTCTAATATAAAATATTTGAAGTCACAATTCACCTTGTGTTGTATTTTTTACTTATTAGTTGAGAAATATTGATGTTAGTTTAAAAGGATACATACTGTAGTATGCTACTACAAATTACAAGTAAATGTAAAACAACACGGAAAGTTAGGCAAAGGCATTAAAATGGAGTCACAAAAATTATTAATCTAAAATAATACACTATAAATAGATTTCTTCCAGTCAGTACCAGGAGAATTAAAACTGGCTCCATGTTTTTCAGTATACTATGGAAAAAAGTACTATATGCTACATATGTCCATAATAACTAAATAACCCTGGTTGCTTAAGAAAAAACGAGCTTTTCCTAATTCTAATTTCAGGTAGATTCTACTAGAAAATATAATAGACGGTAGTGAATAATATCCTTAATCATGGCTATCATTACTCATCTAATGCTACTTTTAGAGGGCCTAAAAACATTTGAAGCACTAAATTGTAAACTTTCCCCAGCCTAGAGAATATATGAAGCAGTAAGCAAGAACAAAGGAAGCATCCAGATTGATGGCCAAGATGAGACATCTACACTAAATTTAGACTCTTATGGCTGAGATGTTGATGTGCAGGTTACCACCTGTGCTTAGCAACTAGAAAACTTGAATATGAATCTTAGGTAGAAAAGATTGTTACATTATTAAGCTCTTTTTGTTTGTCCACAGCTTTGTTCCTTCTAGATAAATAAGATTTAACAGAATTAAATTGGGTCACTGACTTCTGATCTTTTTCTGCTCTTGTTAGAGCAAATGATAGGTGAAGCTACTGAACACAAGAGAGAGAGGTGAGCTAGCAAACATTTACAAGTTGTCCATGAAATGAATGTGGCACGTCCCTTGTCAGGAAAGGGTTTCTTTCTCCCTCTAGCCCAGGCTTTGGATTCTAAGTTCAACAGGTCTGGAACTATATTTTTCAGAAAAGGATAATACTCTAGAAAACTGGCTCACAGTGCTCAAACTCATAAGGGGCAGATTTGTATCATGACTCCAATTTAATAATTTATAGTAAAGAAGAGACCTGCCAAATGGACTGAGATGTGTGTTGGCCTGTCAGCTTAGTCTCTTTTCAGTAGAGATGCCAAGTCAAAAAACTAAATTAACAACAGATTGGAGCTAGATAAATCTATGAATTTAGAATTAAGAAGAGGACTGCAAGGTCAGGCTTGTTTCATTTGCATAGTTCAGGCAGGGTAGAATACCCTCTCCCTTTGCCAGTCCTCACAAGTCATGGTCCTATCATCAATCAAGCCAGGGTTTTAGTTTCCAATGCTAAAATCATTGCTTTTCCATCACTCAATGCCCCTGTGATTTTTATTGGACATCCCTGAGTGCTGGGCCTCGCTCCACCTCAGTTTCTAACGGTTCTGGTTTTATAAGATGCGTTTGTTGCAAAATGAGCTGTTGCAGATCCAGGTTGCCCTCCTACAAAAATATGTTCTTCCATTTCCTTCTTTAATCAGTCTTATCTGTGAATCAAAATGCTGCACGTTGACCTAACCCACAAGTATTTTTGTTTTTCTTCATTACTATGGTTATTACCCAGAAAGTTCTTTGCAGCTGTAGATTATGAGTGTGGCTCTTTTACATGCCTGAAGAGGTTTGTGTAAGCTTTTTTTTTTCAGAATTATTCTGAAACGTAGCAGAAAGTGTTGGTTATAAGTGTGGTATTTACTTGCATATTTCTGACGATCCTGTTGACACTGCGCAGAATCATCAGACTCATTACTTTGGATGACGACTCTGCAATCAATAGTGCTTTTCATTTATTTACAAGTGCATTCTTTGAGCATTTATTTAATCACCCTTTTCCTCAGTTTTCAATTTTCATTCAAACAGCATTCTTGAAAATGCTTTGTTTGGAACACAGAAATAAACTGAAAGTAGACTTTGTTCTCAGTATAATAAAGGCACAATAAATATGCAAAACAAAGTACACATTAAAATGTGAACTGATGGATAGAGATGAGGATAATCTAGATTTAGTGGAAATTTTAAGCAAAGATAGTCCTGTTGTTATTTTTGACGTGTATTTTGAAGTTTTCTCAGCCTTTGCCTCCTGGAATTGAAAGAGCAGCAGCTTTCCAGCTCTTAGGTAAACTTTCTTCACAATTGGCTTAGAAATCTTATCTTGACACAAAACCTACTGGAATATAGTAAGAAAAACATCTGGGTTGTGGTGGAATGAAATAATGTGGGTAACAGTTAAGAAGGCAAGTATGCATTTGTTGTTTGTTCAGCACCAATGAAATAAAGAAGAAATCAAACTTGACTAGCGTCATCTGCTCAAGGGACTTACCTTCGTTCTGTGCAAGTAAGGTTTCTGTGGTGAGACATCAATGTGCACAACTTCCTCTTTCAACACTAATTTTTTCAGTTATCAGCAGGATATGTGCGTGCTGCCCAGAGTTGTACTTTTGTACTCCCATCTCCTTGCAAAGATACAAGAGTGCTTATCCCGTCTCAGAATCAGGGTAAGTTCTAGTCCAGGACCTGTACCTTTGTTTTTCCATTTGTGGGGATTGGTGGAGACAGGAAGATCAGGAGAGGAACAGATGTGAAGTCAGCATTTTGAAATGGTCTCTGGTTTCTCATCTAGGGATTCTTACAGGAGAAACAAATGCCTTTGAGTCTAGTCAGAGTTCAAGCTGAAATTTAATACTGTCAGCCTCCACTGTTACAACAGCAGTATTGTCTTATGTGATATAACTCACCACTTGCTAAAGAGTTTATTCAGAGGTATTCCTTGATTCTCTAAGGGGAAATTGTTCTCCTATGCTCAGTCCTTCTAGATAGAAGAGTCAAATGTGGGACATTTGTCTTTTCAGTGATTGTTCTTAGGAGTGGAACTAGCAGTAGTGAGTCAAAATCAAGCTGTCTGGGGAATGCTTTAAGAGAAAGTCTGTGCTTAGCTGATCCCAGAAGTAGCCTTAGAACAATGATAATGGCTTTGCCCTGGTTTTTTTTAGGAGGCCATGATCTCAATTCTCAGAATTCTCAAGTGAGGAATTTTATTTTGCTTGCTTAAATAGATGCAGAGAGTCATTGTCATTTCTATCAAATAGAGAATTTATGTAACTAAAATATGGTACACAGCTTGGTGATATGCAGACATACTTAGGTTGCTAATTGTCTAAACTATACTGATAATCAAGTCATAGGTTTAGGACAGTTGCTTTTTGTAATGGTTCCTGTTGAATACAGTCCCTTCTTTGGTCAAACACAGTTTTTTTCTAGGGCCTAACTGATAAAACTGTTTGATTAAAATTGTATAGACTACTAAATCCTAGTAGTAGAGAAGCAAAGACCTCCAAGTTGGGATTGTGCTTGGTGGCTGTCTCTGTTTGAGATAAGTGAGTAAGTGAGGTTGTTTCCAATGAAGCCCTGTGTCATGGTTCTAACACAGAACATAGAAATGTTTGCTCTGAAACCACACTATGGGCAATTTTCATCATCAGGGCAGTGTTTTGGTAGTGAGTTTTAAATTTATTTTAATTATCCAAAAAGTTTACTTACTTATGACTCAGATCAAGATTTTAAAGCTATTGTTTCCTTCCCAAAACATAAAAAAATTGTAAGATTGTTGTTGATTGTAGGAACCAAATCTTAGATCAGAACAATCAACCCCATTGCACTGGTCCTTTCTAACTATTGTATATGCAGTCACCAAGAAGAATGTAGAGATGTACTTATAGCAGCTTTACTAGAGGAACAGTAATTTTGTTTATTCACTTATATTTATTCCTTTCTCTTTTAAATTTCTCTTCCTCCAAGATGGCAAGGCTGCAGACTATCCCTACTACCAAGGAAAATAGAAGTAATTTTGATAAGCATGTTTTTTTAGTTATGCTGGTTACTTAAAGTTAAGAGGTTAAAAAGCTAAGGAAGACTGAGAAGGTGAAGACTCATAAAGATGATACTCAGGGCATGAACTGTCATGTTGATCCTAGAACTGAATTCCCATACTCAGAGTCTAGAGCTTAGAAGCTTCAGGAAAATGGGATTACTCATTTGAGTGCTAATTTCCCCAACTTTCAGTTAAATGATATCTTGTATTACAATTATTTGTAATACATCATTCAATAATGATTTTTGACAATCAAATACACATATCTAAGTATATGTTCTCATAGGGGTAGAGGCTGTATAAGGACCAGGTAGTGGCAGTGTGAGTAGTGTTAGGGATAGTGTCCATACAGGGGTAAGTTAAAGTTAGAAAGGAGTTAAAGACCATTGAGTTCAATTGTCTTATTTTAATAATAAAGAAAATGAAAGTGACAGACAGGAAAGGGGGATTATTGCAGCAACACAGAGAATTGGTATTTGACTAATAGGATCCAAGTCCTTTTGATACAAATCTAGTGTTTCGAGTCTTCCCTATCCTACACATCTTGCTCAACTCAACACTCCAGTTATCAAAAATAAAATTAAAACGTCCCAGATTTTCTATCTGCAATCTACTATGATTTGAGTCCAAAACTGAAGCTTCATAAAGATCCTCGATTCTGATAGCATACTACCCTGACACTGGGAAGGAAGTCATTTGCCATATATCCTTAGTGCATATACATAAAAGTGCGAGAGCTAGATCCAAGAATGGCAGTGTCTTTATCTTGAAGAGAGTATATTCCATATAAATGCCATTTTAAAGTAATTTTTCCATGCAAGAACTTGTTTGGAAATGGAAAGTTTCATCTTTCTCTAGTTTTATGAAGAATCTTATTACAAATCAAATTATAATTATATAAGCATGTTTGAGTTGTCTCTTTGTGAAAACTGGACATTGATGTAGTTTGTTAGGAAGGGGAGCTTGGACTCATCATTAGTGTATCAGACTAAAAAATTTGACATAAATATGTATTTTGAAACAATACTCGTTTCTACGAAACTATACTGCTAGATGATCAAATTCTACTTAAGCAGATCAGGTTCTGGTTGGAAATAGAAAGCTGAAATTTTAGACTTTGAATTTCTTCAGTTTCCTGATTTCTAGGAATCTAACCTCATCTATCTCAGGAGCAGAGACTGAAATATGGCTATTGACTGGGAGAGTAAATCCTGGGATGGACACAAGAAGTCAAGTTTCTTGTTTGTTAGCATATGCCTACACTACATACTCTTAAGTTCCTACTGCTTGTTCCTTTGTTAAATAGACTAAATTATATATAAATGCCTAAGATACAGAATATCCCTATACAAAAAGAGCATTTTCTTAGTAAAATCTGTAAATATAGTTAGAATTTGATGAAGAAGAAAGTCAAAGTACAGGTGCCCAGTCCCAGAAATAAAAAAAGAGCATCAAAGTAGGCCTTTGAGACAGAGGAGATTATTGATCTCTGAGATGAGCTCTAAAGAAAGGTTTTTAATCATAGAGAGTATATATGTTTGCTATATCTTGTACAAGTTCTAATGACACATTTTAGAGTGGAGTTTAGTGTTTACATTGGAGAGAAACAACCCTGAAAAAGACAGGAATTGATGAAACTTGATAGAGTGCAAATTTCAGAGGTAACCATATAAGAAAGGTAAATTTTATATTTTTTATAATAAAATAGTCTTTGACTTTCAAGACCTAACCAATATCTTCTCTGACTTTACTTGAAATTATAATTTTCATGTCTTACCAAGTTTAGAGATTATTCTTTATCACGTCAACTGCTGTAGTAGTCTGAAAAAGCAGTTCTGGTGATGATGTGCTCTTTTGTGGTTTCAGTACTGAATATAAAACTTTCCACACATTACTGGTAATCGTGAACTGGTGATCAATCTACTTATATGAAAATGACTTGACTTCCTGTGGGCCATCTTTCCAAACTAATGTCCACAATGTTGCTAGAGGGATCACTGTGAACTTCAAGTATAGTTATATCAAAATTCTTATCAGAATATCTCAAGGATTCTATCTTCCCCTAAAATTCCTTCAAAATCTTTCAGGTTATGGCACCACCTGTCTCAACCATTTTTCCCTTAAGTAGATTCTCCTACTCTATACCTTTCACAGTCTAATCCTAAATCACCAGCTTGGGTAAAATGACTATTATCCCGTTTTTATACCTTGGGAAATATGAATGTTATTTATTCTCACTCAATCCCCCTCAAGTCCTTTCTCTCTTACATCGTGTTTACCTTCAAAACTAATAGCTGAAGCTGCTTTATTGTTCAAGTTTCAATTACACCCATCTTCTATCCTGCCTTTCTTTCTCTTTCTACAGAAATACCTTCAGTACATCTTTTATGGCATGGTTTAAAATTTATTATGGTGAATTACTCTATGTTCTCTCCCACGTGACTATAAAAATATTTATGTTTATGCACATGCATGTCTGTGAATAACATGCATGCCTGGTGCATGTGGAAGTTAGAAGAAGACATTAGATCTCCTGGAATGGAAGTAATGTATGATTGTTAGCCTCCATGTTGATACTGGAAATCAACCTCAGGATCTCTGCAAGAACAAGTGCTCTAAACTGTTGAGCCTTCTCTCCAGTCTAATGATGCAAACTTCTTGAGCTTCTCTGTCAAGTAAATTCTTCTCCAGAATTTACGATTCAGCTCCCATATCCTCAATAATTATCATATATAATATATACATAAAGAAATATATGCTTGACAGATTAAAATGCAAATTAAGTCCAGATGAATCTCATTAATGATAATTAATGGATACCAGCATGATTATGGAAGTCTTTGTTTAAAAGACAGAACTAGACCTCAGTTTTGAAAGATTGCTACAATATAAATAGAATAGTCAACAATTCAGGCAAACTAAGTTTAACTTTACCTTTTCTGCATATACAAACTCAATTTTCCTCCCCAAAACTGTCCCTATAGAGACCAATCTTAGCACAAGTACCATCTTCACTCGGTTGAGATACTGTATATCATAGAATTTCATAGAATGAGGGTAACATGGTGCACAGATCATTAAGAGGCCTACATACCTGATTTCTGATTCTAGTTCTAGAATAAATAACCTTATGACCTAGAACAAGGCACTAAATTTTTATTGAATACATCAGGTAAAACTATGGTAGAGGTATTACTACTATCGACTGTACTTACTTCACAGAGATAAAGATTTCTTGTTGCCATGCCCTTCACCTCGAGTCATGTGACACACTGGTTTTATAGATATTTTAGAGATGTTTTCCCACTCATTTCTTTAAAAGATTCCAGTAATGAGCTTTATAGTGATAAAATTTGTGAAAATTCTCTGTTTTACATAAAATATATCACATGATTCATAGGATTGGATTCTGACATAGTCCTCAAAAGTCCATGCTTGGGGGTGGGGGTGGGGCTTAAATACATGTTATTTCCCTTTTATACTTACTAAGTGTCAAGAACTTTGGGATCTGCAGATTCAGTCTCTTCACTGCCTTTCAGAGTCAAAGTGCAGAAAAGAAGCTAATGAAATGAGGCAAATATACTTATCTGTTATATACTTACAAAATTCAATGACAATTAATAAAATAAAAGTATAAGAAACCACGAGAAGCATATTACAAGGACTGCTTTTTTCCTGAAGTCCTGCTGGCAGTGTATAATCTGAGAGATACCTTGACTTTTTCCAAAGGATGTGTGTGACCACCTGTGATTTCTAAATTGATTCATTTATTCTTCTTTTAAGCCTCTACAACTATAACTTTCCAGAGCAGTAAAAGAAAGGGTACATACTAGGAAATCTAATAATCCAAATGAGCAGACAGATTTTAGGGAAGCAGCAGGTAGTGAAAGTCTACTAGTTGATAACTCAAGGTTTCCATTTTTGCAAAATGCATTGAGACAGCAGCTTTGAACAGCTCACATACAAAACTATTTGAATGCTTAGTAGCTACATAGCGATGAACAAAATATCTTTTTATGGCATGAATGAAGTTAATAACAGAGTGAACTATGTAGTACATAAATGTTTAAGTGAGCCCTTACATTTCAAGTGTTAATGCTACAAAGATTAAGACTAAAGAACACGTAATGATAAGTTGGATTACCCTGGAAGATCAAATGGAGAAGGGTTCTCTAACTTGCAAACCAAGACTTGAGTAGCTAGATGTGTAAAGATGTGGAGGGAGGATATTCTAGACACAGGGAGCAACAGATTCAGAAAAGGGAAGCACACACTCAGGAATGAATCATGAATTTCACATCTCTTCATGAGACAGGAACCAAAAATATGTCTAGGTTAAAGGAGAGCAATGGTGGCAGCTTAAGTAAGGAAAACTACCCAGAGACACAGGGCTAGAGAGGCCCAGAAAAGGCTAAAGAAGCAGCAGTGATCGAGAATGGTATCAAAGACAGAGACAGAGGGAACACATTTGAACACTTGATAGATTTTTAGATTGCTTTTATTTTTTTCTTGATAGATTTTTTCTTGATAGATTTTTAGATTGATTTTATTTCTTAAATTTCAGAGTGACACAAATTCTTCAGAACAAGCTAAGTGTTCCTGTTCCAAGGTATTATATTCATGCTGAACAACAGCAAAAGGTTCCCCATCTCTCTCAGCATGGAAATTTTACACTTAATTTTTCACTGAAGGGATTGAGGAAAAACTCTTCCTATTTACTCTTCTGTTTGGAGAAGAGAAGAGGTTTGTAACCAGGTCATAAGAATCACTAAATTCGTGACTGAATTTCTGAGTTATATATGTGCCAGATTCAGAGGCACAGAAACCCATTTTTTTGAAAAAGGTACAAATGGGACGTGAGCTTTCTGTTCTGGCTGAATTGAGCTCTGTTGAACTCAGAGAAGTGGTGAGAATGTGCTCTGTTAGTAAATGCCGCCAACTGCACCAGTGAAGCAAAAACAAACAGCCCTGTTTGTTAAGTGCAAAAGCGGAAGTGCTATTCGACTGGGCGTGAGCTGTTCTGAGTTTTTGAAATTGTGTACTGGTCGCTTCCTTAGCTGGTAGCTTCCTCTGACAGCCTCTGCATGGGTAATAGGTGACAAAAGATTTACCTGTACTCCATTCACTATGGCAGATGGAAAACAGAGACCTAGCTCATCATGGGTGAACTACCACATCATAACGTCACCTTCTAAAGTTTCCAGAGTACCACCAGCTGAGGCCATAGAAATTAACACAGGAACCTATCAGGGCATTTACTATTGAATCTGTGAAAATGGTGGATAAGCTAGCAACATTTTAAAGTCACACCTAGTTACAGGGTTGCAAAGAACAAATTGAAAATACCTTAAGACTTGGAACAGCCCTGCAAAATTTGCTTTGTTACTTCTGTGGTGGTTTAAATAAGAATAGCCAACGCTCCACCCCTCAGTTCCAAAGAGTGGAAGTATTTGGGAAGGATAAAGATGTGTGGCCTGTTGGAGGAAGTGTGCCACTGGGAGTGATCTTTGAGATTCAAAAGCCCAGGCCAGACCCAATCTCATTCTCCTCTCCCCCGACTTTCTGCCTGCTGCCTATGGACAGGGTATAAATAAGACTCTCAGCTACTTCTACAGCTCCATGCCTGATTATTTCTCACTATGATGACCATTTCCTAAGTCTCTAAAACTGTAAGGAGACTCTAATTCTCTAGTTAAATCATTTCTTTTTATTCCCTTTTTTTAAAAATTGGGAACTTCATTTTGTTTCACATTTTCAATAAAATTTTTCATTTGTTTTACATACCAACCACAGTTTCCCCTCCCTCCTGTCTTCCTGTTCCCTCCCTCCTCCCCTAGTCTACCCCACCCCATCCACTCCTACATTCAGGAAGGGACAGACCTCCCATGTGAGTCAACAAAGCATATCATACTACACTGAGTCAGGACCAAGCTCCTTCCCCTGCATCAAGGCTGGGAAAGGCATCCTTGCATGGGGAATAGGTTCCAAAAGGCCAGCTCTTGTGCCAGGGACAGGTCCTGATCCCACTGCTGCCCCCCCAAACAGACCAAGGTACACAACTGCCATACACATGCAGAGGTCCTAGGTTGGTCCCAGGCAGGCTCCCTAGTTGTTGGTCCAGAGTTCGTGAGCTCCCATTAAATGATTTCTAAGAATTGCCTTAGTAATGGTGTCTCTTCACAACAAAACTGACAAGAAAACCTCTAAATTCACTAAATCTTTCTGAACATTAGTTTCCTATCTATATTATGATGGTACTACTACTACTACTACTACTACTACTACTACTACTACTAATTTATAATAATGATAATAATAAACAATAATTTATGCAAATAAATTAGATAAAACCTGTGACAACTTATTTTGCTGATTGTGATGTACATCTCTGATAGTTGAAATATGACTTCCTTTTTGCCTTTGAATTACTCTCCACTCTAAGTCATCCACACACACACACACAAGATTAACTATTCTTTATGACACACCACAGGTTGTAGGCCAAGCAGATTTATATGAGAGAAGAGGGAGGAAAGTGAAAGTACTTGGATTCTTTTCTGTCCGAGAAATCATCGCTTGGGGGTTTGTTATTTTATTCCATCTCTGTGTATTGCAATGGGACTAAAAATGATATCAGAACACATTCCTCCACAAATAAAGAGAGCTAAAAATTACATCACTCCATTGTAGTAAATATACTCAACACACAACAGAATTAAAATAAAAATGCAACCAGCTACATCATGTCAGAAACAAGCTCGGGGCATGCTTGCTTGATTTCCTTTTTTCTTATGATGATTACTTTAATGAATACAAAATTAAATTATAAGTTGTTTTACTGTTGCTAGGGTAATGTTCACTGTGACTATTAGATGATGCATCCACTGCTGATGTTGTTCTAGTATAAAATTCGTTTAAAATTAAGAAAAATATTGTTTGAGATTATAATATAATTACATTGTTTCCCTTTTTTACCTTTCCTTCCTCCTACTCCTCCCATACCTACCTTATTTTCTCTCAAATTCAAGAACTTTTTGTTGTTAAGTGTGTCTGTTTACTCCTAAATACATAAATATAACCTTCTCAGTCCATATAATGATACTGTATGTATATATTTTCAGGACTAACAATTTGGAATTGTTTAATCAATTAGTATTGCTCATCCCCAAAGAATATTAATTCCTTCACTCTTTGAATTCCTTAATTCCCTATAGTCCTTCATCTAGGGTTAAAGCCTCATGAGTTTGTCCCCATCCACATTGGCATATCTATTGGTGGTATATTTTTTCAGTTCTTGTTTAGGTAGTCATGTTGATGAGATTTCATGGGTATACATTCTCTGACATTTCTAAGAGATACAATCTCACAACAAACTTCCTGTTCCTACGGCTCTTACAATCTTTCCACCCACCTCTTTCTCAATAATCTTTGAGCCTTAGGTGCAGGAATTGTATTGTAGATGTATCTTTTAGGATTGGGGTTCACTACTCTACATTTTTGTTGGTTGTGGTTTTAACAGTCTCTGTCTATTGCAAAGAACGTTTTCCTTGATGAGGGATGAGGGATACACTTATTTGTAGGTGGAATTGAACATTTAGAATGTAGTGAAGGGCTTTACTGGTTTAGGAAAATGTCAGCTATAGATTCCCCTCCAAGATTCATGACTTCACTAGCCAGGGGTTATCTGACTAGGTTTCCAGTACCAGACATGATTTCCCTCTTGTTGAGTGGACCTTAAGTCCAAGTTAGAGAGCTGTTGGTTACCAGCAGGATTGCACCCATGGGATTGTTGTGTCATGCTGGTTGTTGCTGTGTTTCATAGGCAGTATAGCTATCAGTTGCTGTCTTTCTCTGGAAGTTTGCAAGGTGCCTATTGGTGCCATGAAAGCTAGTCTTAAAGGAGAAGGATTTCAGGTCAGATACATCTCATGTTTTTTAGGTCCTGTGTTCAAGGTACATAGTGCCTTCAGCAATAGATACTACCTTCCACCTCTGCTAAGCAAGGACAACAACAGTAGCCTATGTTTTGGGAATCTATTGGACAACCCTTACCAACAATTCCAAAGAGGCTTCTCATGCCTGGCATTGGGGTTTTGCTAGATAGTCTACGGTTCTTGTGGGGAGTATTGCCAGCCTGGATAGGAACATTTCATTTAAAATATATATGTATACAGACTTTCATGTATAATGATATAGAATTCTTCAGAGAGGGAGACCTGAGCACTATACTTCCATGATTACAGTAAGAAAGTAATCATAGTTCACTATCTAAACTCATACAGTATTGAAGTGTTTCATGTAAACTGAGAATAGAACACAAACCCAGGGAGTTAGTCCAACTTCAAGAGGACTCCAGAGTAGCAAGCTGTTATGATAAACTAATGAGGACATCATATTTCCAGGTGTTCCAAGTCAGCTAGATAATTTTTTATGCTGGAGAACCAAGATAAGTAATATATTAATTGCCACAATGTCTTTGCTATGGTAAGAGCAATATAATAAATATGTCAAGGCACATTTCCATTGTTTCTTAATGGATTTACTGTGTAATGTTGGGCCAGTAGTGGATCTTCATTGAGCCTCCACTTACATATATGTGAACTGTCCCTAGTTGGAATATTGTATATTTCTGTGTAAAAGCGAGTCCTAAGTATTCACTGAAGTATTACTTAAACATTATGCCTTTTAATTTTTGTTTGGACAGGAGCCATATTTCCAAAGCTCACCTTGATGAACATACTGAGATATTCAAGATGGGCAGCAATAGTACCAGCACTGCTGAAAGTAATTGCGGTCTCACAAATCTGACATTTCAGTACTCTCTGTATGCAACCACCTATATCTTCATATTCATCCCTGGTCTCCTGGCTAACAGTGCAGCCCTGTGGGTTCTGTGGTGCTTCATCAGCAAAAAGAATAAGGCCATCATTTTCATGATCAACCTCTCAGTGGCAGATCTTGCTCACATCCTGTCCTTACCTCTCCGGATTTACTATTATATCAACCGTCACTGGCCATTCC
>LOJH01006346.1:15368-32588 GCA_001685095.1 Ellobius talpinus
TGTCCTTACCTCTCCGGATTTACTATTATATCAACCGTCACTGGCCATTCCAGAAGGCACTTTGCCTGCTCTGCTTCTATCTGAAATATCTCAACATGTATGCCAGCATTTGCTTCCTGACATGCATCAGCCTTCAGAGATGCTTCTTTCTCCTCAAGCCATTTAGAGCCAGAAACTGGAAGCGTAGGTACGACGTGGCCATCAGTGTTGCCATCTGGGTCGTCGTGGGGACTGCCTGTTTGCCATTTCCCATCCTGAGAAGCGCTGGCTTAGCTAATAACACAGAATCTTGTTTTGCTGATCTTGGGTACAAACAGATGAACGCGGTGGTTATGGTCACTATGGTTACAATTGCAGAGCTTGCTGGATTTGTGATTCCAGTGATCACCATCGCATGTTGTACCTGGAAAACAACTATATCCTTGAAACAGCCACCGATTGCTTTCCAAGGAATTAGTGAGAGGAAAAAGGCATTGCGGATGGTTTTCATGTGTGCTGCAGTCTTTGTCATCTGCTTCACTCCTTATCACATTAACTTCACATTTTACACCATGGTAAAGGAAAGTATCATTACCAGTTGTCCTATTGTCAAAAGTACACTGTATTTCCATCCTTTTTGCCTGTGCCTTGCAAGTCTCTGCTGCCTTTTGGACCCAATTCTTTATTATTTCATGGCTTCAGAATTTCGTGACCAACTATCACGCCATGGCAGCTCCGTTACCCGTTCTCGTCTCATGAGCAGGGAGAGTGGTTCATCAATGGTTAGCTAAAATGAAATAATTCTTCAGTTTTTATTCTCTTTACCTATGCTGTTTGGCCTGTTCCAAAGGTAGAAATTACCAGACAAACAATTTCTTTAATTGAACATTGGAAATAGCAAAAATAAATTTTACTGTGTGATGGTTGTGGTCACAGGGTTGTGCCCCACACATGATCAAGGCACAATGTTAAAAAAATTTGGGAGAAGAAAGAAATCTGCTTCTAATTTGAAATTCATGGCATTTTATTAATTACAAGTTCCAGACCAAGATTTTACAGATGTTCCCAACCAAATAGAAGTTGAATGTGTGTATTTAAAATTGTCTTTTGTAAATAGAAAAGTACTGAAACACATGATGTATATTAATCTTTACAGAAACATACATGTCTTCCATGGAATAATTTTATTTCTGAGTAGAGTAAAAATTTCAAGTCTTTCTAAGACAGAAAACCCAGGTGAAGTGACACAAAAAGTTAAAACAGTCAATCTGCACTGGAATCTTGCAACTAAATGAAGGGCATTTAAATCTACTCCTTGAGCATTTATAGATATCTATCATTTTCTGAACTGGTAATTTCCTATATATTTTTAAATACAACATGTCTTCTTACCTTTCTAATAGAAGTGACAAAAACATGGAAAAGCAAATACAAAGGCATAAATGTAATATCAGAGAGGTTAATTAACTTGTCTCAGGATTAACAGTTAAGTATACATGCCATATGCTTATAT
Source organism: Ellobius talpinus (assembly GCA_001685095.1). Classification (NCBI taxonomy): domain Eukaryota; kingdom Metazoa; phylum Chordata; class Mammalia; order Rodentia; family Cricetidae; genus Ellobius; species Ellobius talpinus. Next base: position 16,861 of record LOJH01006346.1, read on the forward strand.
TATTTATTTCCTCTGTTTATGCTTTTATATGTATTATTTCAATACTAAGCTTGACCTGAATGCTGAAGACACAAACTGAAGATAAACACAGAAGATAAAGATCATTTTAACACAATTTCCTTAGTCTCTTTGGAAAATCCTCAGGTTGTGAATTAGCATGATTCTGACAATAGAGTCTTCTATGATAAATATTTTGTCCTAATACTGTAAGGATCTGCATAGTCTTGATGAGAAGTCCAGTAGCTCAAAGTCAATCTTACTGCTCAATGTAAGTCATGCAAATACCATAAATAGAAGGCTAGAAAATCTGAGCTACATTTTAAGAAATGTAGGTTTCTGTTTTAAAATTCTCTCATTTTTAAATTCATAAATATTACTACATGTCACCAAGCAAAATATCAAGATTTTTCAGTTATCAAAACTCACAGAATTACATTAGAAAGAGCGAAGTATCATCACATTGCGAATAAATATGACAGGAATATGTGAGCTTGTTTTACTTTTTCTGAATGCTGTAGATATTAGTTTAAGTATTCTTGTAGGGGATTTAAATACACAGGACTCCTCAGCTTCTCAGGTTGACAATTCACTAGTATTTTAGGTCCAAAATTTACATAGACATTTGGTGTGCATGCAAGAGAAGGAAGTGACAGTACTTATAACATGCCTTTGTGTAGACTACCTAAGGAAGACGAAGAGACCACCAAAAGGAGGAATAAAAAGTACATTTATTGGACATGAGATACTTCTGTAATTATAAAGTAATAATAAAGTGTTTTTTACTTGGAACTGTGTGTGTTTTTTTAACCAGAATCTGCAGGCACTGCTTGCAGAGGGTTCTCAATGTGTTTGGGATTAATGGCAGCATTATCATAATCACTCTACCCACTGTTTCACTCTGAAGAGATGACTTTTCAAGAAATTCAATCACTTATTCTACTATATAGTCTTTGTGGAGAATAAGAAAAATCAGCTCTCATAGTTTGCATTTTATATGTCTCCCTGCAAGTGTTGGGAGAAAAGTAGTGCTTTCTGCACAGTTTGTTGAATAGCATGTGAATTAAACTACCTACATTTCATTTTGGCCTTCATTTAAAAGGAGTATTTGAGCTTTTTTTTTTTAGTTGTGAATTATGTGGTCATAAAGGAAAATGACAATGGCTAAGCAACCAATGATTGTTTTTGAATTTCAAAGGCTGGAAAACCTCAAATAATGTCAAGGAGGAAGGTGATGGTGATTGGAATAATGAGAATATTTTACATGAGGAGCCTGAAACCCAAGACAAGGTCCTCACAGTTAGTGATTCTATCTAACTTTCCATGTTAAAATAAAAAGCAATTAGCAAGGTTATTTTAAGGCATTAGAGTGGGTAGTAACTATGATACTTACGATTCTGTTTATTATAGAAATGTGAAGTAAGAAGAAGGGGATAGCAAGCCACACAGCCTGGAACTGGCTCTTTAAAAAATCAATTATAGTTGTAACTGCTTTCCAGTATTCCAAAATCTCTGTAAGAAAACTGCTAAACTCCACTTTCAAATCACATCGACTCCTATAACTCTGACTACTTATGTTAGTTTTGAAAAAGATGTAAAGAATATTTCAGCTTATAACAATATATATATATATAATGCGGTTTCTCCATCATTAGATGTGCTTTCTACTTTTTAGGATTTTATTTATTTGGAGCATTGTTTGCTATTTTATTTATAGAATAGTAAATGCTAGAAAAGCACACAGTTATAATAATATTTTTCACTTCACTATGTGAGAATAACATTTTTGTCAATGTTCTCCTATACCAATGTTGAATAAAGTAACACAGAGTATTATAATTTGAATAGAAAATATGAAAGAAGTAATTGATAAGTTTATAAAATTAAAGGTTTAGAATAAGAAAGCCTATAAATTCAATTAAATTAAACAAAAACAAAAATAAAATAATATTAGAAATAAAAGGAGAAATCTCTGACATGACATGGGACAAGGAAGTTGCAAAGACACTGTTGAGTTAATTTTCCGTTAGCCATCTACTGTTGGGCATGCAGCCTACCCTTAAGCATGGTTTGTATCCCCAGTAAGATTCCCTTGAAGGAAACTAAAGTTTTGTTTGCAAGTGGTTTTCAAGGATAGCTTCTGTGTTAGAGATGGAGGTATGCTCCAAGGTCTCATTCTCTCTCTCTGCCTAATGTCTGATTGTGGGTCTCCATATTTGTTTTCACCTACTGCAGGAGGAAGCTTCTCTGAGGATGGTTGAGGAAGGCACTGATCTATGAGTACAAGACAATGTCATTGGAAGCCATTCTATTGTGATATAATTATTGTTTAGAAAAGTAGTATTTGGTTTTACCTTAGGTATCTAGGCTATCTAGTTTCAGGTTCTGGGTCACCCAAATAGTGTCAGGTATGGGTTCCATCTCATGGAGTGAGCCTAAGTCAAACCAGATTTTGGTTGGTTCCTCTCACAAGCTTTGTGCCACCATTGCCTTAGCTCATATTGCAGCCAGGTCACCACTGCAGATCAAAGGGTTTGCAGCTGGGTTAAAGTTTTCACTTCTCCTTTTGTAGCAGGCAGAGGATCTTCCTGTACCAAAGCATTTAGAGGTGAAGGCCTTATATAAGTGCCAGTTCGACTTCTGCATGCTCAAACATTTGTACAGGTGTTGTATTCAGCAACTGGGCCTTGTCATCCATTTGTAAAGAACAGCCCACAGTCTTGGCAATAGTTTGGATTATTTGGGGGTTTCCATGGGACCCTTTTGGCCAATAACTCAATTAAATGTAACCTAATCCCAGCACTGGAAGTTTTGTCTGGTGACAAGAGATGGCCAGTTGGAGATCTCTCTTCCCTGTAATTTTGTGATTTCATTTACATCACCATTATTTATTTTAGGAAGTTTCTACTCCATCAGATTTTCATATTACCCTTCAAATGGCCCTTAATTTTAGCTGTCTCTCCCCACTTGATCATCCTGTTCCAGTTTTCCCCTCTCTATTCATCCAGAACTGGCTATTCTACTTCCTCTTCCTAGGGAAATCTGTTGGTCAACTCAATCCCTTACTCTATACTTAATCTCTATGGTTCTAGAGATTGTAACTTGGTTATCATTGACTTAAGAGCTATAAGCAGATACATATCATATCTGCCTTTTTGACTTTAAGTTCTATTCATTTACATGGAAATTTTGTGATTTCATTATTTAAATGGCTGAAAAATATTCTTTTATGTAAATGTACCATATTGTCTTTCTTCATTCATCTGTTGAGGGACATCTAAGTTGATTCTAATTTCTGGGTATAATGAATAGAGTAGCAATGAACATGGTAGAATAAGTGTTCTTATGGTAGGATGAAGTATCCTTTGGGTATATGGATATAGTTGAATCTTGAGGTAGGTCAATTCCCATCTTCCTGAGGAACCACCACACTGATTTTTATAGTGGCTGTACAAGTTTCTACTTCCACAAGCAATGAATGAGTGTTCTCCTATTCCATATCCCTGCCAGAATGAGCCATCATTTGTTTCATTGATATTAGCCATTCTAATGGGTATAAGATGAAATCTCAAAGCAGTTTTGATTTGCATTTCCTTGACGACTGAGGATGTTGAACATTTCTTTAAGTGTTTTTCAGCCATTTGAGTTTCCTCTTTTGAGAATTCCCTGTTTTGATCTGTATTCAGTTTTTAATTGGGTCATTTAATAGGGTTAATTTGTTTGCTTGATATTTAGTTTTTTTTAGTTCTTTGTATATATTGAGTATTAGCCCTCTACTGGATGTACAGTTGACAAAAATCTTTCCCCATTTTGTAAGCTGCCATTTGATTTGTAGTTTAATAAATAAAGCTTGCCTGAAGATCACTGAGTACCTGCTACATTCCTGGAGCTTGGGTGGTGAGCATGGCTTGCATAGCTGGAGGTAAATATAACTCCCTCATGTTGGACGAGGCTGAGCCAAAAGGCAAAGGCACAGTGTTAATCCTAGCCACCCCACTTCATATTTTAAAAGAGCACTCCCAGACAGAAAAGAATTACAGATACACAGTAAAGACAGATTCAGACAAAAAAGACCTATAAACGGGCCACAGTAAGTTTGATAAATGTTCATGGATTTAAGATAGAGAGGATAAAAGATAAACAGAGTCACAGATAAAAAATAATTTAAGGATATTAAACTGAGGTTCTTAAAAAAATAGAATAAGAAAGTCATAATGGGACAGGAAAAGATGGAAAAGACAAAAAGGGTCTGGATTATGTATATTATTATACTTTCTTTGAATTTTTTGACTACAGAGAGGAATATATATATATATATATATATTTGGTTTTTTGAGACAGGGTTTCTCTGTGTAGCTTTGGAGTTTGTCCTGTCCTGGAATGTGCTCTTGTACATCAGGCTGGCCTCAAACTCACAGAGATCTGCCTGGCTCTGCCTTCTGAGTGCTGGGATTAAAGGCATGCACCACCACAGCCTGGCAATATTTTAAAGGTATCTTGACTTCAAAATTTGAGTTTAAGGATATGTTTCTTTAGAAAAGAAGTTCTGCTTTTATTTTCACAGAAGATGAGAACCTATGGATTCCTTCCAGTCCAATGTGGTTTAATGGACCAACCCCTCCCCACTGAAATATTTCCATGAACCCTAAAAATGCTTCATCCAACAAACAGCAGGAAGCAGTTTAGAGAAAACTACTCCTAAGTTCCCAAAATGATTGTTTATAAGTGTTTGATTTCAATTAAAGGGGGTTAATTATAAGGGCCTAATGATCACACTCAATCTCCTTTTAAAAAAAATGGGGGATATGATATAGAAATGAATATGTTACATTGGTATAGACTTTGGTTTATTGATTCAAATTTAAGGTCAATTTTGTTATATGTTTATTTTTTACTCTTGTTTAAGGTATTATATTTATACAGTTCATTTAGAAATGTAATATATAATTAAAATATATAATTAAAAATTATACATTTCTGTAATGTATAATTACATTACTGTATAAATATAATTAACAGATAGTCATTTATAATAGCCAAAATTGTAGTTATGTTAGTTAGGTTTTCTAGATATACAGAGATATATTTCAGTTAGATGGACAATCTTCAACACTTCAGAGACCTACAGACGATAGCATTGAAACGGTTTTAAAAACTTAGAGTTTTCTCAACAGTGAAACATGTCTGCTTCTGGCAGCACCAATTACTTCAGTGAGGTTGATGGGCACTGAAGAAACTGGTTATGGAATTTGCCTTCAGTATGACAAGGAAAGTGATTTGGGCAAGAAACTGCCCTTGCCTGGACTGTTTGACGGTATGTTGTATAAACTGGACATATAGGACCTGCAAAGGAATGACTGCTGAACTTGCCAAAAGGTGAAATATTCATCAGGGTTCCTGTTTTATGAAAGAGTCTGTCTGACATTCTTCAGGACACAAAAGAAAGTGACTAACAAACTACCAGTAAAGGTGAAACAGTCTCAAATTTCCTGCTTCACAGAGAAGTCTGACAGATACTCTGAGCCTGTAGGCTGAAGATGAATGCCCCAATGTTACAGAAGAACTTTAGGTGAATTTCTAGGCAGCATGATGTCTCTGTCAATTCTAGAGATTAGGAAGTTGCTTATAATGCATTTCCTGTTTACTTAGGTAATATTATATCCTTCTGGGGTCTTTGATGGAGTTGAAGACAGATAATTATTGTTTTCCTTAGTTATAATAAAAGATAAATTAGATACAAAACTTTAGACTCACAAAGATAAAGTAGATTATATATTTTTTAATTTTGCCAGATACAAACAGATTGAGTATTTTAACTGTAATTCTTGCTTGATACCTGTTTGTTATATGTAATTTTACTATNNNNTAATTTTACTATGTTAAAGTTAAAACCTTCCTTTTTATTTAGACAGAAAATGGAAGATGATTTGGGATTCCCCTTTGTATGCTCTGAGTATGTTTTATTACCATTGGTTAATAAAGAAGCCCATTTGACCTATGTAACGGCAGAATATAGCTAGGTGAGAAAACTAAACTGAATTCAGGGAGAAAGAAGGTGTAGTCAGGTAGATGCCATGTAGCTGCCCAAGAAGCAAGATGTGAGGCAACAAACCACAAGTGTCATGGTAAAATATAAAGTAACAGAAATGAGTTAATTTAAGATGTAAGAGCTATCTAATGTTATGCCTGAACTGTTGGCTAACCAGTGTTGTAATTAATATAGTTTCTGTGTGATTATTCAGGTCTGGGTGGCTGGGAAACAAAAGCGCACACTCCATTTAGAGGCTATATGGGATATTTTGGCAAGAAATCACAGATTCAAGGTGAAGCTGGGCTATGCAGTGATTTTGAGGCTATCCTAGGTGGGAAAATTTGAGACCCTTCCTAAAAAGTAAAGGTAAAAACATTGTTGTGTATTATCTTCATGGTAGAGTAGTTTGGGAATATGTGCATGACCTTGGGTACAACTCATTCCCTGCCTCTGAGAAACAAAGAAACCAGACTCATAATTATACATCCAATGCAAAAAGATATGAAAAATTCTTTTATTCTCACTTTTTATTTTTTTTGAGAATTTGGTACAATGTATTTTAATCACATTCTCTTTTCCTCCCACTCTTCTCAGATGCATCATCCATTCCTTGCCTACTCAATTTGTGTCCTTTTTCTTTTCTTTAACCCATCAAATACAGTTTGTGGTGATCATATCCTTTTTGGTTTGTGGCTTTTACTACAGTGTGGTCAATCCACTAAGGGCTACATCCTTAAAGAAAACTGACTATCCCTCTCCCAGAAGCTAACAATTGTCAGTAGTTCCACAGATAACCCTGACATTTCATAACTCTAGTCTCCAAGCTAAAATTGTGCCTCCCTTGAATTTGTGTGGGTCTTGTTTATACTGTCACAACTGCTGTCCATTCACATGTACAACTGCCCTGCTGTATGTGAAAAACACTGTTTCCTTATAGTCATACGCTGATGAAAATCTTATTGGTATAGATAGTATACAGAAAAATTGGCAAAATAAAACCAGGAGTGGTGGCTCATGCCTTTAATTCCAGCACTCAGGAGGCAGAGGCAGGCAAATCTCTGTGAGTTTGAGGCCAGCCTGGTCTACAGAGTGAGTTCCAGGACTGCCAGTGCTACACAGAGAAACCTTGACTTAAAATAAGAATTATCAAACTGAATAAATATTGTTTAAAAATAATTACATAAAATTATGAATATTTAGTGCATTCCACTAAAGGCAACTGGTTATGCTGATGTAAATTTTAAATGTCCCATGAGCCTATACTATTATTTTGTTTTATAATTTGAAAACCTTTTTCTCAGGTTTTGCTCACTTGAACATTTTTCTTCTTCTCCCATACAATACACCCTGACCTCAGCCTCCCCTCACTTCACTTCTCCATGTCTGCCCCCTCCATTTCCCCTGGATCCACCACTCCTCCGTTTCCCTTCAGAAAAGACCAGGTTTCCCAATGTTATCAGCTGAACTCAGCTTAACAAGATGCAGTAAGACTAGGCACAAACCCTCATTTCAAGGCGGGATGAGACAACCCAAGAAGATGAAAAGGCTCCCAAGAGCAGGTAAAAGAGTCAGAGACACTCCCACTTCCACTGGTAGGAGTCCTACAAACAACCTGAGCTAAACAACCACAGCATGTATTCAGAAGACCTTGTACAGACCTAGAGAGGCTCTGTGATTGCTGATCCAGTCTCCGTGAGCCCCCACAACCCCTGCTTAGTTGATTCTGTGGGCTCTGTTCTTTGAGTGTCCTTGAGCCCTCTGGCTCCTATAATCCTTCCTCCCCCTCCTCTGAGGAGTTTCCTGAGCTTCATCTGTTAATTTTATTGTTAATTGTTTGTGTGGCTCCTAAAATGCAGAAACGGGGTTGTACTAAATCATCCTGTAATTCAATTGTGTCCTTACTTTGAAGTACTAAAAATAAATCAGAGTTCTCTACAAAATATGCAGTAAAAAAACTAAATAAAATACTGACACATACAATTCAATACATTAAAATCTGAATATTTTTAAATTTAGGTAGAACTTTAGGACAAAGCTTAATTGACTATATGTTATCATACTGTTAAGAATATAAAAGGCTCAATAAAATATCTATTCAATTACAAATAAATCTAACAAATCAATTTGCTCTTCCTTTTCTTCCCCAAAGAAAAATGAAATATAGTTTAAATGCCTTTCAATTTGTGAGGAATGAACCAGTAAAGCTGTGTTAATTGACTGCTATTAAATTATCATGGCAGTCAAAAGCACATGTAAGCCATTTGATTAACTAGCATTTGTTGAAAACATAAATTTGCTCATCAGTTTGACTACTTAAGTTCTAGAGTAACCTCAACTTTAGAATATTTCTAGGCACTTATTTAACCCATTAACAGTAGAACACAGTTTAGAAAGTATGTAGCTGTCTTACCTATGATTGAGGAAGAAGAAATGTTTGCTAACCATCTCTTCAGACAGTGTCTGTCCGAAGGTAAGAAAATTATGTACACATATACAGGCAAAATATATATAAGGAATTTAAAAAATGGCCCAAATTTCATTTTGGGGATCTGGAAATTTTTTAATGAAGAACTGTATTTTATGGAAGAATAACTATAAAGATTTTCATAATGCATTTAGTAGGGCATAAAGACAGACAAGTTCTCATTTCACTGCATTTTTTTTAAAAAAATGGTTTTACCTAGTTGTTCAAGAAAAATGAAGTATCTGAAAGAAAGGAATTTCTTATGTTTTTCTTTGGAAAATCAAACTTACTTTAACCAGGAATTACTGAGCTTCATTCTATGTAGTCTACAAGCCACAGCAGTGAATCACCAGTTCCTGATACACAGTGTGGCTACAGCTGGATTTTTTTTTGTTATGTATCTAAAGATGCTGTAGACACAGATTCCTTCCATCCACGGACTGAAACAGGATGACCATGTACCCTTTGTGATGAATAACACATATGCAAACCATAGAAGAAGCACATCAGAATAATGATAATTTTAGCATGTTGTAGAGAAAGGGGCACAGCAAAGTGGGGAAAGAAATTAGCTTTAGCTTTCTCCATGCTGCTTTTCCCTGGCTTCTATTTCTTTCAGACTTTGTTTCAATTCCCTAATCTGGTTGCATAGACACTGCCATACTTGGCTTCTCCTCTGTCACCAGCCTGAAGCCTCACATTCTTCCATCTGCTCTTTCAGATAATCAAAACGACAAATTAGGGAAGTGTGGCTTTGGGGTAGAATAGACTGGTTTTGAAGTCCTGCTCCTTCTACTTACTGGTTGTCTGATCATGGGTCAATCATTTCACCTCATTTGACTAAGAATTTCCAAGCCCCAGTTTTCTAAAAAAAAAAAAGCCTACCACTAATTGTATGCTGATAGCATTATGAAGACTGAAGAGTGCAAACAGACTGGCTCCATAAATTGCTGTAGTAGTAGTAGTAGTTTTCATTAGTGCTCATTCATAATGGAAGACACCTTTCCAAATGTTTAGGGCATTCAGAGAAATAACAAAACTCTGTAACTGAAGCATTTTACTAAAATCTGGACACAACCACTTTACGTCTTTTCATATGCAGGCACATTACCACAGTGCTCTCTTTATGGCACATGACCACAGTGCTCTTTTTCAAGGTTTTTGAATTAATAAACTAACCTATGATGATGTGGTTTTGCCACATGGGAGAATTATAGATTATCCATCAGGACATATGAACATTTAAAACAGAGCTCTAGAAGATTATATGGCAAACAGAGGGATGACTAATAGAAGAAATTTCAAGTGCCCCACCTTCCTGAAGTTCAGCTGTCTGTAGATCACATGTGGAAGTGGTTTTGTGTACTGACAATGTGTGGGAGACCAGTCTTGTGAATGCTTTACTGAAATGTAAAAATATGACTCATTTTATTAAAAGTAATTTGGCAAAATGTTATCAAGACCTGAAAATATTAATACAGTTTGAGTTAGAAATGATACTTTGAGGACTCTCTTGGTGAATTAAAGTTGAAAAAGTGCTGTGACAAAAGTTCATTTTGAGGCCATTAAGATGGCTCAGTGGGTAAATACATTCTCCACTAAGTCTGATGGCCTGAGTTCAAGCCCCATCATCCACATGGTAGAAGGAGAGAACCAGCTTCTGCAAATTGTCCTCTGATCTGTGCACATGCACTGTGGCCCATGTACATACAGAATCACACACAATATATAAATAAAAGGTAAAAATGAGAGTTCACTTTGTCAGAAAATAATTGCAGATAGAGTGAATGGCTAATTGTGGGGGAAGGATGTTTAAATAGAGTGTAATATATCCACCTATATTTAATTACTTTTTCATTGTTGTAATACAATATCATAGCTCAAAGCAACTTAGAGAAGAAACTGTATCTTAGCTTGTGTTTCCAGAGAGCTAGAGTTCATGCTGGTGGGAAATTTATGGTGGCAGGTGAAAAGAACAGGATGCTGACTGATCACAAGAAGCAAAATGAACAGAAACAAGGAGCAAGGCTCTAAAACTCTTCAATTACTTTTATGCAAATATCCCCAACAAGTTCACTAATTCACTAAGCTTGACTTGGATGGAATAGTTTCTTTGGTCTGTCATCAGTGTCCTAGTGGGATAAAAAGTTGTTTGTTTTTTTTCTCTCCAGGAAAAATCATGTAACAGATATAGATCTCAACAGAGGTACAAACCTCAGCAAAGTAAATAATGAAATATAATACTGTAGGAAAACAGGATTCATTCAAAACTTGGCACTTCTATAACACTTCAGTTAACTTAATTTAAATACATTGAAGTTTGTGAAATGACAGAAAAAGAAATTTAAAAGACCAGCTTTAAAAGTGATCTTTCAAAATTGATTTTAAAAGGGATGCATCTGTCCAGCAACTGGTGTAAGCAGATGCAGAGATCCATATCCAAACATTGGGCCTAGTTGCTGGAATCCTGATGAAGAGAGGGAGGAAGTCAGGGGGTTGAAGATCATGAGGGGAGAACTCACAAAGACAGCTGACCTGAGCTCCTGGGAGCTCATAGACTCTAGGAAGCATGCATGGGACCAACCTAGGCCCATTGCAAATGTGTGACAGTTATGTAGCTTGGTCTATTTGTGGGAGTCTTAGCAGTGGGATCAGGGACTGTCTCAAAAGCTGGTTATTAGGAACCCATTCTGGATGAACTTTGTGCTTGCAGCCTGCTGGCTGAGATGTGTCTGGGAAGGGTAAAGAATCTCTCCATGGCGGGCGACTCTGTTCTGCTGTCTTTCTTTCCAGTGTTGTGAGTGCACTTATTGAAAGGATCTTCCCATAGGACTTGGCTTTAAAAAATGTTCTTTGCCAGCTATTGCAGGCCTGTCAGACTTTTTTCCACTGCCTCATCACTGTCACCCTTCAGAGCTTCCATGGGTTTCTTAAACTACTGGGAGTTTTGAGCCAGGTGCCAGCAGCCTCCACCATCTTTGTTTTCTCTTGAATTTCAATCATTGTGGGCTTCTTACCATCATTTTACATAAGAAGAGAACACTCAGACCTAATTAACAGGTTCTTCTACATGTTATGCAGGTGTCACTCAAAAAAAGACATGACTCTGGCAAGGTTATTGACCCTAACAGGGAACCTGGTAGTATTATTCTTTCAAATGGATATAGTAATAAAACTGCCCTTGGATGCTTATCTTTACATCTTTAGAATATTGCCTCTCTCAACCCTCCACACAGAAGCTTCTTTTTGCAAAAGATGGCAGTTAATGCAAAGATTCAAAACCACTCAATGTGCAGAGAACAAAAAGAATATGGAGAGTTGTGGAATAAATAGGACATCTACATCACACACACACACACACACACACACACACACACAAACCAAGGCTCAAAGACCCTATGGGAAGAGAGGACAAATATTTTAAGAGCCAGAAGTAATGGAAGACAACAGTGCAACACTATTTGCCAGATATGGCAATAGGTTTTATACATAAATTCATAGCGGCTGTGACAATATGTACAAGACCTGCATAAGATCAAGTAACCCAAATCCCAGCATAGCTGAGGGAGCTCACTAAGTTCCATACCTAGCAAAGGAGCTATGGGTAATTGATGGCAGATGGGAGGTAAGTAGGTTTTCTTCAGGAATTTTGGGCCCTGAGAAAGTACCCGTGCTCTAGTAGACAGTCACATATCCATGCCCATGCAGGTATATGTGTACTAAATGGACTCACTGAGTATATTTAAAAAGTGAGGTCACAAGATGTTAGTGGGAAAATGTGGTGGGAAGAATAGGGAAGGAATTGAAAAGCTGAGAATGTGGTTTGGATTTTATTAAAAAAACACATGACTATGAATATCACCTGTGATATTCTTAAAATCTTGGCAGCTGAAGTACTGTGGATCATATACGGGACAGAGATGAAGTATGATAAAGAACAGAAATCTTTAAAACATTTGTATAATACCCCTGTGTGTGTTTATATAGACATATATGTGCCTTGGTGGCACACACCTTTAATCCCAGGACTCAGGAGACAGAGGAAGATGGATCTTTGTTAGTACCAGGCCACCCTGAGCTACATGAAATTGATCAAATCTGAAAGAGAAACAGATCTAACACAAAGGTGATCTTAGCACTTGGAATCACATGTCTTTAATCCCAGTGCTGGGGAGGTAGAGCAGGAGTGATAGGGCTGGGGTGAGAGAGGAATACAAGGCAGAAGGAGACAGGAGCTTATTGCAGTCTGAGGCAGCAGTCTGAAGGAGGCAGTATGAGGAGGCAGTCTGAGGATGCAGTCAGTCTGAGGATGCAGTCAGTTAGAGGATGCAGTCTGAGGACAGGATCGCCTCTTTTGTCTGAGCATTAGTAGAAGTAAGAACTCCAGTTGTTGGCTGCTGTGCTTCTCTGATCCTTCAGCTTTTACCCCCTAATAGCTGACTTCAAGTTTTTATTATTAAGAACTATTAGAATACATGCTACAGGCTTTTCTTTAAAAAAAAATAAACTTTCTTTTCTTTCCATATATCTTACTTTTCTACTGTCTCCATGTCTGGCTTCTGGTCCTGGGCTTGCCCCTCTCTTCCCCCTTGTTCTCTTTTCTCTTGAGTTTGGATTTATTCTCCTACATATTCTTTCTGCTAGCCAGCCCTGCTTATCCCTCTCCTGCCTACCTATTGGCTATTTTATTAGACCAATCTGGTGCCTCAGGCAGGCAAAGTGAAACAACTCCAACACATCTTTACATAATTAAATGAATGCAGCATAAAAATGTAACACACCTTTGCACAGTTAATGTAGTATTCTGCAGCATAAACAAATGTAACAACATCTTTACATAGTTAAAATAATATTTCACATATCTGTTTGAGTCTATAAAGGTGTTCCCAGAGACATTTGGAATATAGATTAGTGAAATGAATAAAGGAAATGAATCCTGAATGTAGGAGGCGCTGTCAGGAAAAACAAACAAACTAACAGACCACATGTAACAAACAGCAAACAGAAAGTCAAAGTTTGCCACTGTGTTAAGATTGAGTGCTTATGACAGGTGCATTGTTGCTGCTACTACTATTGCTTATAGACATCAAAGTCTGCTGAACATAGACTCACACAAGAAGCAACCCAGAGTTCTCTTAAGATTTTTAACCTTTGAAAATGCCTGCATCTTAGTCATATTCACTCTTTACTCTTCCTCTCCAATTGTCCCTAGGACTCATATCACCAACCCAATTATATCCCCTCTTTTTTATAATTATATTTTTTGTTCACTGAGTCCAATTAGTGAAATCCATATATATACAGCCTCCAGGTCTTTTTCTTTTTTTATAGGCTTTTAAGCTTCAACTACAGGCACAACATCAGTCCCCGTCCTCATACACACAGATATTCTTTTTTTATTTTTCGAGATTTTAGCTTCTTGGACTAAGCAGATCGATGCTGGTTTCCCTATCTGTCCAGTTTTCAGATATTTAGGATATTGTCAAATATTTCAGATATTATGATAACAGAAATAAATCTGATAAATCTCATTCTATACATTTTGGATATGGAGCTCTTAACATATAAAACACAGCATCCATCAGGATTTGCCTGATACCTGGAGGTGGATTAAAGCTTTCATATTTTGCAGAGATGGAAGAGGAAAGAATTTATACCAAATATGTTCTGTTCTAAACTTTACTGATGTTATTTAATTTAAGCACTGTCAGATGTAGCTATAAAGCAAATTGGTTCTATTCTTAATAGACTTAAAGAAGAAAAAATGAAGACACTTTGTTAGTTACATTAGATTATGCAGATGTTGGCAAATGAAACATTACTACTTATAATGTGCTCATGTGTGGAGAGGATACAAATGATCATCTTGAAAGATTACTGTTGATAAGTTCCTCTGATTAGACTTGTGAGCAGGATACTCCTGGTGAACAGTTTTTAAACATCAAAAAGAGTAAAGTGATTAAGAAATTTCAAGTATATTCTTCAATATAATTTTTCATTAACATTGCTTCTCATTTTTCTTTAATCTGCTTTCTCTACTAAAACTGCTTTTTTCTCTACTTGGAAATAACTACTTTCTAATAACAAAGGTAATTCACTTTCAGTTTAAAATTATCCTTCACATAAAAATTAATATAGAAATAAAGCATGGAAACAAGTAAACATACAGAGGGGTTCAAGAAAAAAGTCTATCTGGTGTTGTTTTCCTCAGATTCACTGAGATGCATCAAGTTGTTAATTAAATTTTTAGTGCTCTTTTTATTGTTTTATTTAGCTATACATTTCCCCCACTCCTTTTCATTTATTTTGCATCCTGATCTGTTTTCCCTTCTTCTTCTCTTCCCATTCCCTGCTCTCAACCCCACATCCTCCTTTCCCATCCACTCCTCTGTTTCTGTTTAGAAATGGGCAGGCCTCCCATGGGTATCAACAAAGCATGGCATATCCAGTTGAGATACAAATAAGCTCCTCCTTTTGTACTAAGGCTGGGTGAGGAAACTCAGTATGAGGAATAGGTTCCCAAAAGCCAGTTCAAGCATTAGTGACAGGCCCTGCTCTCACTGTTAGGAGTCCCACAAGAAGAACAAGCTACACAACTGTCACACATATGTAGAGGGCCTATGTTGGTCCCATGCAGGATCCCTAACTGTTGGTTCAGTCTGTGAGCTCCTAGGAGCCTAGGTTAGTTGTTTCTGTCATTTCCTTGTGATGTTCTTGACCCTCCTGGCTCCTAAAATCCTTCCTCCTCTTTAGCGGAATTCCCGGATGTTGGACCAGATTGGTGACTGCCCTAATTGTCATCAGAGGACTTCATCCAGTAACTGATGGAAAAAAATGCAGAAATCTACAGCCAAGAACTGGTATGACCTCCAGGAATCATCTTACATGATCCTTAAAATGTTAACATTCTTTTTTTCCCACTGATTTTCTTTTTTTATTTAATTTTTTATTTTGGTTCACCAAAGGGGTTCCAATTCTTTTTTTCACAATTCTACATCTGTTTATTTATTTATTTTTCTTTTCAGGAAATAAAGTTTATTTAAATTGCCTAAGGTTACAGAGCCAGAAAGCTGTGGATCCATTAGTTAGCATGATACTTCTCTTCATCTAAATAAAGAATAAATTGACTATAGCAAGTGTCTACTGCCCTTTTGTCTATGTATTTATTTTTTCCATTTTCTTTATTATTATTAAAAATTTCCACCTCCTCACCTCCTTGCATTTTCCTCCCCCTCC
>LOJH01006347.1:3327-15108 GCA_001685095.1 Ellobius talpinus
CTTCAATGCATGGGCACAGGAGACCACTTCCTAAATATAACCCCAGTAACACAGGCACTGAGGGCAACAATAAATAAATGGGACCTCCTGAAACTGAGAAGCTTCTGCAAAGGAAAGGAGACAGTCATTAAGGCAAAAAGGCAGCCTACTGAATAGGAAAATATCTTCCTCAACCCCACATCAAAGGACTGATCTCCAAAATATGTAAAGAACTCAAGAAATTAGACATCAAAATTTCAACTAACCCAAATAAAGTGGTATACTGAACTAAACAGAGAATTCTCAACAGAAGAATCTCAAATGGCCAAAAGACACTTAAGGAAATGTTCACTATCCTTACCATCAAGAAAATGCAAATCAAACAACTCTGAGATACCATCTTACACATGTCAGAATGGCTAAGATCAAAAACAGCAATGATAGCTTATGCTAGAGAGGATGTGGAGTAATGGGAAAATTCCTTCATTGCTGGTGGTAATACAAATTTGTACAACTACTTTGGAAATAAGTATGGTGGTTTCTCAGAAATTGGGAATCAACCTACTTCAGGACCCAGAAATATCACTTTTGGGCATATATCCAAAGAATGCTCAATCATACTGAAATGACGTTTGTTCAACTATATTCATGGCAGCATTATTTGTAATATCCAGAACATGGAAACAACCTAGTTGCCCCTCAACTGCAGAATGGATAAAGAAAATGTAGCACATTTACATATTAGAGTGCTACACAGCAGTAAAAGCAATGATGTCTTGAATTTTGCACGCAAAGGATGGAACTAGAAAACACCATCCTTAGTGAGATAACACAGATCCAAAAAGATGAATATGGTATGTATTCACTTATATGTGGATACTAGCCATAAACAAAGGATATTGATCCTATAGTTCATAATCCTAGAGAAGCTAAGTAACAAGGTGAACTCTAAGAATAATATATATAGATATCCACTTAGAATGTCAAAATAAACAAGATCACCTGACAAAATTGGCAATATAGGGGTAGGGGGAGAAGGGAGGGTAGAAGAGGAAAAAGAGAGGAGAAGGGGAGGGGTGAGGAGAACTTAATGGAATAGGATAGTCATGATGGAGGAAGGACAGAGATGAGAGCAAGGAAAGAGATAACTTGAATGAGGGAACCATTATGGGTTAGCAAGAAACTTGGCTCTAGAGAAATTTCCAAGAATCCACAAGGATAACCCCCAACTAAGACCCTAAGCAATATAGGAGAGGTTGACCAAACTGACCTTGCCCTGTAGTCTTACTGATGAATATCTTAAATATCACCATAAAACCTTCATATAGCAACTGATGGAAACAGAGGCACAGACCCACATCAGAGCACTGGACTGAGCTTCCAAAGTTCAGTTGAAGATTGGAAGAATTGAGAATAAGAGCAAGGAGGTCAAGTCCATGATGGGTACACCCACTGGAACAGTCTATCTGAGCTAATTGGAGCTCACCAACCCCAACCAGACTGGGAAGGAACAAGCATAGGTCCAAAATAGTCCCTCTGAATGTGGTTGACAGTTGCATATCTGGGGAAGACTGAGCAGCCACTGGCAGTGGCACCAGGATTCATCTCTACTGCTTGTACTGTTTTAGGGAACCAACTGTTTTTGTATGGATACCTTGCTCAGTCTGGATATAGTAGGAAGGGCCTTCGACCTTCCCCAAAGCAATGTGCTTTGCCCTGAAGAGTGGATGGGGGGTAAGTGAAGGAAATGGTAAAAGGGAGGGAGTAGGAATCTTTTTTTAAAACCTTTGCCATTGACAGGATGTTTTCTATGAAATTCAGAGGTGTTCTGCACATTTTCAATCAATAATTGATCAATTTCTGTATTACCTTGTGCTAGAGGAACTGTCAGACCCGTATGGGATTCAACGTGTGTTATGTGTGTGGGATGATACTTATTTCTGATTTTATTTTGTAACTGAATAAATAATAAAGTCAATTCTGTATCATCTGGTATTAAAAAAGGAAAAAAAGAAAAAATGTGCTGGGAAGTATGCAAAAATAGTAATAATTATACAGAAATAAAAAGATAGGAGGAAAGGAAGAATGAGAATTGAAATGATTTTATTATAGGTGCCATTTGTTGAGCTTTACTGTGTTCAGAAATTGTTGCAAGCAATTTAAACAAATTTCTTCTTTAAGTATGCATCAATACATCACAAGACGATTTCTTACTCATAATCCTGTTTTACAGGACAAATACAGGGTAATGAATAAGGGAGGAAGCTGAGGCAGATTTCCTGTCTCTGGTTTCCCCATGACTGACTTGGTCATCTATTACAAGCTACATAGCTTCCTTAATGTCTCATATTAAAAATAATGATGATAACTGTTCCCAGCTCATTTTTATAAAAGTTACATTTTAAAACAAGAATGATGCATGTGATTTGGAAAATAAATGCTGAAAATTTTTAGGTACTTCTATGGAATGGAAATACAGAGTCGAGATTCTAAGTAATGAATTTGTGACAGTCTCACTGGTACCTTGAAACATAAGGACTTAAATCTAGATTGTTTTTTAATCCAGTATCTAGTCTCATAATCAAGATGCCTTACTTTGTCCATCTGTTCTTGCAGTTGACATTGAAATGCCATGTGTTTTGCTGGAAGAAAGGGTACACTTCCTGTGCCTCATTTGATATACTATTATGCAAGCGTGCTCTGATAAAAGAGAATGGTCCCAGGACATCCCCAGTTCCTTTGCTTTTAAGGAAATATAAAAATACCATCTCAGAGGGTTGATTTGTGAAGCACAGAGAAATACGGAAGGAATGAGAGCCAAAAATCCATTTAGGATTCTATGAGGTAGATCATAACAAGTTCAGTCATTGTAAATAAACACTTAACTCGTTTTAGAGTTTGATGCCCCCAGTTCCTCTTTTACTTTCCATTTCCATCTTCAGAAAGAAAAAAATGCATTTACATGGCACATGGGTGTAGAAATCTTTAGTTGGCTTATCTTCTATTATATGAGTCTTAACATCATTTATAATCTTTTATTATATGTTGATTATATGCACCAATATTTTAAATGTGCTTAATTTAAGTTTACCACATGTTTATTATCTGAAAGACTATGTATTAAATATGTAATAGAGAATTATTAGTGTCATAAGAAAGCAAGTTAAAACAGATTGTCCTAGAAAATCAGTGTATCCTCATTAGACAAGGAGAATGAGCTAAAACCTGGGGTTTGAGACTCTTCATTCTTTCTTTTTCCCAGCCTGTTGGACTTTATAGCCAAGTATACTCTGGGTAATAATATCAGAATAACTGTACTGTGTGATTGAATGTGTGGCAGTAAAACTTTGGAATTTTAAATTTTAAAACAATTATTTCAAAATGGGAAAAATTGCCTGGTAGGGATACTGTGGGGAATTACACACCCCCACACATGCACGTGCACACGCACGCACACACACACACACAAGCACATATGCATACCTGCTAGTCTTACAAATGCTCACAAATGCTAATTGTTGCTATTTTCTGATCAATCTATTTAATGCCACTCTCTGAGACTTTTATGAGGTGGGTAACTGACTTTCACTACATAGCAATGCCCTATTCCACCTTGTGTTTTCATGAAAATTTTACAGTTTATGTTTGTTCTTGGAACAGGCAGCTTTGTGTGTATTAATATAGGAAGAGCAAAGCTATGAACCTCAATTCAGCCTTCCACCAACAGATGGCACAATTAGTTACGTTCATAAATGAATATTAGAATAATCCTGATGAACTACATTTTAACAGACGATGTGCTTTTCAGTATGGGTGTTTTTGTTTTGTAAGAGACACATTTCCGTGTGTGGGTTTTCTGGAATAGAACAGACAAACTCCTTCATTTTAAGCATCTCCTGAGGAGAAAACTCTTTTCTTTAAAAAAAATTTTTTTTGATTTTTAGAAACATTTTTTTCTCGTTTTACATGCCAATCCCAGTTCCCACTCTCTACCCCTCCTCCTACTCCACCTTCCCCCACCCCACTCCCTATTTACTCCTCAGAGAGGGTAAGCCTTTCCATGTGAACTCAGCAAAGTCTAGCACACCACTTTGAGGCAGGACCAAGCCCCTCCCCCATATCTAGGCTGAGCAAGGTATCCCTCCAAAGAGAATGGGCTCCAAAATGTCTGTTCAAGCAGTAGGGAGCAACCCTGGTCCTGTTGCCAGTGGCCCCACAGACTGCTCCAACCATACAACCGTCACACACAATCAATGGACCTACTTTGGTCCTATGTGGGTTCCCCCTCTGTCCCTTTGGAGTCAACGAGCTCAGCTAAGCTTTCAGTGGGTATTCCCATCATGGTCTTGACATCTTTGCTCATGGTATTGCTCCTCCCTCTCTTTTGCTGGACTTTGGGAGCTCAGCCCAGTGTTTCACTGTGGATCTCTACATCTGCTTCCATCAGTTACTGGATGAAGGTTCTGAGATGACAATTAAGGTACTCATCAATCTGATTGCAGGGGAAGGCCAGTTCAGGCGTCCCTTCCACTATCGTTTAGGGTCTTAGCTGGTGTCAGCCTTGTGAATTCCTGGGAATTTCCTTAGTGCCGTATTTCTCACTAGCTCCACAATGGCTCCCTCAATCAAGGTATCTCTTTCCTTGCTCTCCCTCTCTGTACTTTCTCCATCTTGACCATCCTGTTCCCTCATCATCCCCTCCTCTCCTTGCCTTTTTCTGTCTTACTCCTATTCTGCCATTTTTCTCCCTCCATCCCCCTCATGCTCCCAATTTTTTTTTTAGGAAATCTTGTGTCAATTTCCCCTTCCAAGGGGATGCATGAATGCTTCTCTTGGTGTTTTCCTTGTTACCTAGCTTCTCTGGGGTCATGGACTATAGGCTGGTCATCCTTTACTTTATATCTAATATCCACTTATGAGTGTCTGGCATTGCATAATCACAAGAAAATAGAAGCTACATAGAAGTTGAAGACCTAAGGAGGGAATTTGCAAGGCCTTTGTCTAGAAATAGAATCTAGGATTATATAATAGAAGTGCTCCCCAGAGAGTAAACAGGAATCCTTTGGGATGAACTACAATTAAAAGCTGAAAACAGGAACAAGAATTATCCAAGAAAGGCAAAATAGAGAAAAGATAAAAAGTTAACAGATTCCATTAAATGTGATGTCACAGCAGGTGAGTAAGAAGATTATGTGTGTGTAAAGGACTCATAAGGAAAGCCACAAACACCAAGGACCTGGAAACCGCTGTGGTTACTAGCTTTCTTCGCCTTCTGAAAATTACTATGAATGTCCCATTTAACTGAAAGAAATATATAAATGTCATTCTGGGTAGCTAATATTTTATTTAAATACTAAAATATTATCTTGATGATTTGACTATGTCATTCAGGAAGTTAACTGTAGGCTGTTTGTTATCTCCTCCTGTTTCAGGGTTTCTATTGTTGTGAAGAGGTACCATGTAGACCACAACTCTTATTTAAAAATAAAAGCATTTATTTTGTGGCCGGCCTACGGGTTCAGAGGTTTTGTCTATTGTCATCACAATGGGAAGCATGTTGACAAGCTGACAGACATGGTAACGCAGAGACAGCAGAGATCTAAATGTGAATCCGCAGGAAGAAAGATACTGGGCCTGGCTTGAGCATCTGAAACCACAAAGCCCACTTCCAACAAGGCCACACCTACTCTGAGAAGGTCTTAGGTCTTAATCATTTCAAATAATGCCATTTCCTATAATCCTATGCGGCCCATCTTCATTCAAACCACCCCCACCTTCTAAAGCATTTGGTAATAAAGCAAACGAAAGATTCACATGTAGTAGATAATGTGTGTGAAGTCATTATCTGGAATCAGACTTTATCCAGCAACCCCACAGAGCTCTAGCAGACAAGTAGTAGGGCTTTATGAATAGCATATGCTATAAGTAACACACCTTTTATGCTTGTTGCTAAATGGATCAACATGCTCTAGCCATCCTTCGATAGAGCTGAAAATTTTCCTTTCTTCATTCTTCACAAGAGGTATTGGAATACAGAAATGAGCAAATGAGCTTTAATCTTTTCTCTTTACTCAAAAATCTGTTCTATGCATTTATATTTTGAATTTTAAAGTTTTCTTTAAAAATATGGTGTTTTTCCTTTAAACTTTTTTATTGAAAATAATTTTTTTCATGGTTTTCCACTTCTCCAATTCCTCCCAGATTTTCCCCACCCTACAATAAATATATAACACAAGTAATTTTAATCCTTTTCATTTGACAAAAAAAATCCCATGGAAATACTGCCTAGAACAATTTCCAATCTCCTATTTTAATTTTCTTTTATAAATCTTTCTCTTATTTTGAACATAATTGTTTTTATATGATATATTCTGAATAGTTTTATTTTCCCCAAATCTCCCAGATCCTCCTTGCCTCACTCCCACTCACTGAACTCCAAATTTCCTCTCTTTAGAAAACAAATAAGGATACAAACAAAACAGACCAAAACAAAATAAAAAGCAGAGCAAAATAAAATAAAATAAAATAACAAATGAGAAAACACAAGAAACATGTTTTAACTTCCTTTTTCAGTTTACATGTGTTGAATTATACACTATTTAAATAATAGTAACATATGTTACTTTAAAATATTTATCTGTTTATTTGGCTAATTTAAAATTCTGAAACAAGATAAAATATTTAAAATAAATAAACCAATAAATGTTTGCCAGTAATTGTCAACTACCTTTCAATTAAATATAAACTGCTGCTATTCACAGTAGTGAACAGCCATAAAATATAATCATTGCTACATCTTTAGTAATGTTAAAATGAAATATGATTCAAAACATTTACTGATAATATCCTTTCTGGATAGCCCTAATAATTTACGGCTTTAGCAGTAAATGAAGTCAACATCAAAAGCTTGTAACTCTACCAATAAAAGAGACCCCGAAAAGAGGTAGCTCATAGTGACAGCCATCTCAACATGAAAATGTTGAAAACTTATCATGGTTATCCCTGACCCTACAATGCTGCTTTGCTGCTTTTATGCACCACACACACAGGTCAGAAATGCTTTGCAGTGTTCATCAGCTCACCTTAGATTCACACAATCAAATAGAAAGAGATTTTATCAAGCTAGGTTTAGATCTGCTTTAACACAAATTTTCATTAATCTTTTCTACATGAAACACGTCAGTTTGTGAGAAAGAAGAATAGACGTCAGAAGAAAGAAAGGATCTACGCCTTAAGATGAACTTAAAATTCTTTCCGTCCTCCAAAAGATTTGTTATGGCCATGACCTAGTTTCTGTGCTAATTTATAGGGTTTGCAACTGCTTTATTCTGTGCACAGCCTGCATGTCTCCCTCTTTCAAGACTCCGAGGTATTGACTGCGAGGAGTGAGACACATGCATCACCAAAAAATTGCATTCAGTATACCCTTCTCCAGTCAGCAGTTGCTGGTCCATGTTGTGTAGCCTTCATTTCTTTTCTTCCTCAGTCCCCCCACCTTTCTTCTGATGCTCTTTCTGCTCATTATCACCTCTGCCAGAAGTGAGAAGGGAGAATGTGAAATTCAAATGAGTCGAAAATGGCTTTTAAAATTTATTTTGAGTGTAAGGAGAGAAAGTTGAAAATGTTAGATATAATTAAGCCTGGGCTTTTCTAGTGACTTCACCCAGCTATATTTATCTTTGCTAAGTAATATTAAGTTCCGGAAAAAAAAGACCATACAATCCTATTACCTTTCTTCCTTGATATATATATATATATATATATATATATATATGTAAAACATATTTGCACAACATTTTATGAAGCATAAAAGATACTAATTGGTTAAGAATAATATCCACAAGACCCATATTTATGAATTGCACAGAATATCAAAACAGTTTTAGAATCGAAATTGTTATTATAATAATTTAGGTTATCTACATGTTCTTGATATAGGACATATCAATGTGCTTTAACTTACATTAAACGTGTAACTTTTTAACAAAGAACAACTATGCTGATTCCCTAATGACCTCACATTTTAATTTCTAAATTAATAGAAAAAATAAAACAGTATATTTTAACTTTCTTAATACACTTGTATGTTAACAAAATGACTAGCTTCTTTTAAAAATTGCATATTTGAAAACTAGTAAATAATTTAAAAGAAAGGGATCAAGGTTTAGTGTAATACTTAAAATCAAGATTTGATCATAAAATTAGAACATAAGTAAGGATACTCTCTTCTTAAGTTATCTTCTAATATTAGAAAATCTTGATATGAAAATCTGGTGAATATTTTAAAAAAATGAGAAAATTTTGAAAATTTTAATTGCTCATTTGTCTCTCCCACTTTCAGTTAATAAGTAAAACAAACAAGCCAAAAACACTATGTGATCCTGTGGTTCTTAAGATTACTTAAGAGTCACCAGGCAATGGTGGTGTACACCGTTAATCTCAGCACTTGGGAGGCAGAGGCAGGCGAATCTCTGTGAGTTCATGGCCAGCCTGGTCTACTAGAGGTAGTTCCAGGACAGGCACCAAAGCTACACAGAAAAACCCTGTCTCAAAAAACAAACAACAAAAAACAAAACATAAAAAAATTGCTTGATTAATTAATTGATGATTTGATCCATCCATTCATGGAAGAAGGGTATAGTAGAAGAGAAAATCATAGTTTATGTCACAGATCAGAGTCCCATAGCAAATCAGATTACAAGTAACAATGTAAAATTTTTATCTTAAAAATTGTATTATAAAACCACCACAATTGTGAATAAAATAACAAATAACTGACTTCATGTTCAGACAATAAATACTGATAAATTATATTAACATTTCAAAAATATTCTTTATTCTATAAATGCAACAACCATTAACATTGTTTAATCAATTAGAAAAACTTTTGTATTGCATAACACATGGAATATAGTATAAAACATCTTATATATTAATATACTGCATACACTTATGCTTAACATAGATTCTAAATAAACATACTTAAAGTTTTATGAGATACTAATAATATAAGCAAACTATCTTAAAATAAAGTAATATAATTCTTATTATTTTAAGATTTTGAATTATATGTAACAAACATTGGGCTGTATTTCAAAATACATTAAACATTAATATCAATGGGTTAATTAAGAGAGCCTTTTTGAATAACATGCTACTATTAAAATAACTTTTAAATTTAAAATAAGTAATTACAGACATAAGCAATAACTTACATAGTATTTTAAGAATTCAAATATTTCAAAAATATGCTTTTTAAAGTACAATTTTTTAAAGCTGGTCCCTTGGTAGACACAGAAATATGCTCGTTCCATTAAAAAAAGGAAAAACATTAGGGAGAGAAGGCGTGCAGCAACTGAAAACCATCACTACCATTTAGGTATGTAACCGAGTGAATAATCAACCAATCTGTGTTTTAGCAGGTTGTATCTGTTACTGACAGAAAACAGTTAAGCTAGTTCATGCATATATGTACGTGTGGTATGTGAGGATGTTCAGCAGGAAACCAAAGCAGAGGTGTAACGATTTGTCTAACGTCACACAGGATATAAGGAACAAACCAGAGACTAGAATAATCCAAATCCCCAGCTCTGTTCAAAATACCAGCCATTATTTCATGCTGCTTCTTTGTCTATAGCAAAAATAGGCTTGGGAGGCACATAATCTAACTATTCTCCTAGACCAATTTGTACAAGACACCTGGGAAGCAGGCTCAGAGCGATTGAGACATCTGAGAAGCTCATGAGTATTATTTTCAAGGGACTAATAGCATGGAAGCTCTCTAAACCATCTTTAAAAAGAAATCTGTGGCACCAGATGGTAGGTCACAAGGCTCTCTCTAGAAGGAACAAGAGTCTGGGGATGCTTTCACAATGCCCAGGAAAATGATGCATAGAATTGTGGAAGCTCATTTGGTTCTGCCTTTTTAAAAACCCAATTAAAAAAACAAAACTCTGCATGAAACCTCTGCTTAGATCCTCAAAGAGAGATGATAACAGGTAGTTCATTTAGTTCTTTGAACACTATGCTTGGGACATGTAACATGCCACCTAGTTTTGTGTCAAGGCTCCCAGTTTTTATAATAAATAACTATTCAGGGAGAGACTCAACAACTGCCATAGTAATGTAAAACAAAACTGTTTCATATTGTCATCACAAATAGTACTTTCAGAACCTGTTCAATGCCTGTCTTTCCACTGTCTTGAACTGATTTTGCTATAGTTCTCATATCCAATCTTTTTAGAAACACGGTAGACAAATTATGGTCTAAAAGGAAGACTGAATTTCCATTCGGCTTAATAAAGATTTCGAACACTAACATAGTTTTCTATAAAAAACAGTTGGATAATATGGTGGGGTAAAAAAATGTCTGCTGTGATGGGGTGGTAGGGATACCTTTAAAAAGCAGATTTATAGTAAAGAAGGGAAAGATGCCAGAGGAAAGGAAAGCCAATTGTGAATATAACTATGAAGAGATGTTCTCCAGTTAGATTGTATTTATAAACAATTCCACAACAATGTTCTTGTAAACAAATAAGAGTTAAAGAAACACACACACCTACACAGAAAGACGGGGCGGGGGGACCAAGACCTTAATCAAAAGAAGAGGGCATGAAGTGTGTCAGCATATACAGTCCAACACATTTACTATCTAGGTAGCAAGCGAATTACTGCACTTTCTGGGTTTTATGACCATTGAAAGATTTTCTAACTCTAGGCATTTCTCCTGACTTCATGAGGCCAAAGATATTGCTTGAAGACATAAACCCAATTTAGATGGATTGTGGTGCTGATTTTTAGAATCTGATAACATTTTAACTACAGATTCCAAGATAAATATTTACCTATGATGGTAAAAGTTCAGCTGACGACCAGAACCAGCAGATAAAGTAATAAGACAGAAGAGGCAAACATGCCTCCGTGGATGTGGTCTGTTTACCAGATGCATAATGTCCTCTACCCAGAAGAACAGACCCCAATGTGTATCCATGGGTTTGCCACTTCATCTACTCCCTCATAGCACTGTAAAGAGCTATGATCATATCATAAGTCAGACAGGTTGTATAGAAGGTTGTGTCTGATGCATGGACAGCACCGCTTCTGTACTGACAAACTGCTGCACACCAGATGTTCTAGTGGGGCACTTGGTCAGTGTTTACTCTGGACCTAGGATTACTGAAAACGAGGGGAAAATACGGCCATAAGCTGAACAATGAGCTTAGACAAACAATTTCTATGTGAGTTAGTACAAGGTAGAAAGAAACTAAATTAACTTTCCTTTGGAAAGCACAGACAATTGCTATTCCTAGTGCCAGAAGAAGAGATTTTTCTGGTCTAGACTCAATCACTGACCCCTCAGCAGACAAGATTATGTTTAGGCCAGAAAAGGGGAAATTTGGAAGCCTCGTGCAGAGAATCTAGATTTGAAGGGAGGCTAAATGGCCTTGGCCGTTGCTTATGTGACATCAGGCAGTTTCACAGACTGAATGCACCGGATTTTCCCACCAGCTCTGATTTCATCAAAGATTACAGGTCACAAACTGTTGAGAATCGGAGTCAGAAAAAACATAGCAAAACATTTCGGACCCTGCTCCCAGACCTGTTTCTAAGGGGGCATTTCTCCAATAGGCATTTAGGATAGCCGAGTAAAAAGAGATGAGAAAACAGTGATTTGAAAAGTAACCAGTGTTTTATTTAAGCTTTGGTAACTGCCCTCTCTCCTTTAAATGACCCTCTTCCAGAAAGACAGTGCACACACACACACACACACACACACACACACAGAGAGAGAGAGAGAGAGAG
>LOJH01006347.1:15138-32587 GCA_001685095.1 Ellobius talpinus
ACACACACACACACACACACACACACACACAGAGAGAGAGAGAGAGAGAGCACTTCCTTCCAGTCTTTCAGCTAGAAACTGCAGCTGTCTCTAAAATCAAACCTCCAGTAGACACCCAGAGACACTTGTGTTTTGAAAACTATCATCTTTGCCATCACCAACAGCAAAGCTTAAAATGAAGACATCGGGAGCATTTATGGATTTCATAGATTCGCTTTTCTGGCTCTCATCTTGGCACAAACAAGTTGAGACTACTGTTATTTGAGAAAAGTGTATTTTCTTGCTCTGTAGAAAGCACTGCTGGATCCGTATGACTAGGAGGAACGGATTGGCAAAGCAGGATTTTGTGGGACTGCTTTTGTGCATTCGGATACCAGTGTGTTCTTGTTTATTTATTTTAATTCTCCCTCTCTTGCTAGCAACCTGTGGACTTGGGATTTAACTGGTGCTGTAAAGAGCAGGGCTGGTTGACAGGCGCTCTGGTGCCGGACCTGGTGACATCTCCTAGCAGCCTTGGAGAATCAGACCTCGTTCTGGCTTCTTTGGCGGACTGTGGACATATCATGTCCAAGAGTGGACACTGTAAATGTCCCCTTCTGGCCCAGGGCTTTTCAGACCATCCGAGTTCCTGTTTTTAATTGACAGGCCAGTGACTATTGGCTGAAGGTCCCCAGCGATTTGCATGAACGGGGAGGGAGTGTCCTCCGCCGCCCTCCCTTCTGGAGCGCGCTGACTGCAGCCTCCTAGGGAATGCGCGGCCGAGGGAACGTGCGCAGCTCGCTGGTCAAGGCAGTGAGCTTGCGCCTGGCGACCTGGCACCCGTGCCTGGATATGGGGCATCTACATCGTCCCAGGAGCAGCACCAGCCACAGAAGCCTGCCGGTAAGGATTCAGGAATCCCGGTCCCCCAGAAGTTGCAATGCTCTCCAGCTGTTCCTACTCCTTGACCGTGTTTTCAAACGTTTTCCCATAATGCAAACTTCCCAAGATGATGGGAGGGGGGGAAAGGAGTTTTGGAAACAGTGTCTATGGTATTTTAGCAGATAGCTTCTTCCCCCAGGTCGAGAAAGGAAGTTGCTGAAGCAGAAATGTTGGACGAGGTTGAGGGCCAAAGGTGTCCTCAATCTGCTTTATATTCAGGGGTGAAAAGATTGATTCCTGTAGCCTATGTCAGCTTGGAACTGTCTGTCTACTGCAACTGACAAATGCTTTTGCATAATAATTATCCGCGTTTACTTTACTTGATCCTAGGCTTGGCAGGAAGTGGAGCGCGTAAGAGGCAGCGACCCAGACCGTTTGATTTGATGTACGAACAAAAATGGGGGAAAAATTCACTTTACCCACTTTAATCTAAGGGGGGTGGGGAGTAGATAGGGAGTATGGCTCAATTTTCCATATTATTGCTGTTATTATTAGTGTGGATGCTATTGTTTATAGTGGCTTCAGAGAAAACGGATGTAACACATTAGGTTTTCTGGGACCCTAATGGCAGCATCATTTCAATGAGAAGTAAATCGTCCACCGCTCAATGCTTTCCGCCACCATCCTCTTCTTTCCCCATAACCTAAGAAGGTTTCCTGTCGCGCTGCGCAGCATTTTGAGAGGAAGCCTTCTCTGTTCTGTATTTGTAGGGACCCAGTGTCTGACAATTTGGGATTCTGTTAGCTAAACGAGGCTAGTGACCGTACCGGGTGGGAGTGGGGAGAATATAAGATGAAGAGAAAGGAGTAAGTTTCAGAGACACCTTTGCTCCACAGACCTCCCAGCCTGGCACAAGTTTGTACTTCGCTCAAGATGAGAGGTTTTGTTTGTGAAGTAGGAATGAGGATAAGCATTGCCCTGGGCGGAGGTCACTCTTTACTAACTCCCATCTCTGCTTCAGGAAGTGTGTAATCACTTTGTCCCCTCACTTCACTCCAGCATGTTTTTCTGCTTTTTCTCTTCGTGGGACCCTTCAACTGCCTCGCGAGTTACAGCCGTGCCACCGAGCTTCTGTACAGCCTAAACGAAGGACTGCCGGCGGGAGTGCTCATAGGCAGCCTTGCTGAAGACCTAAGGCTGCTACCCCGGGCCTCCGGGAGGCAGAACCAGCAGTCGCTGCATCCAGAGCGCACTGCCACTGAAGGGAGCCCCCCTCTCTCTTTCAGCTTGGCTTCTGGAGGACTGAGTGGCCAGTATGTGACCCTAGACAACCGCTCCGGGGAGCTGCACACTTCGGCACAGGAGATTGACAGAGAAGCACTGTGTCTCGATGGGGGCGGAGGGGCTGCCTGGGGCGGCAGCACCTCCATTGCCTCCTCTCCTTCCTCTGACTCTTGCCTTTTGCTTCTGGATGTGCTGGTCCTGCCTCAGGAATATTTTAGGTTTGTGAAGGTGAAAATTGCCATCAGGGATATCAATGACAATGCTCCACAGTTCCCACTTTCTGAAATCTTTGTTTGGGTCCCAGAAAATTCACCTGTAAACACCCGATTGGCAATAGAGCACCCAGCCGTGGACCCCGATGTAGGTATTAATGGAGTGCAAACCTATCGCTTACTGGACTACCATGGCATGTTTACCCTCGACGTGGAGGAGAATGAGAATGGGGAGCGAACCCCCTACTTGATTGTCATGGGTGCTTTGGACAGAGAAACCCAGGACCAGTATGTGAGCATCATCATAGCTGAGGATGGTGGTTCTCCACCACTACTGGGCAGTGCCACCCTCACCATTGGCATAAGTGACATTAATGACAATTGTCCTCTCTTTATAGACTCACAACTTAATGTCACCGTTTATGGAAATGCTACAGTAGGCACCCCCATTGCAGCTGTCCAGGCTGTCGATAGAGACTTGGGGACCAATGCACAGATCACTTACAGTTACAGCCAGAAAGTTACACAAGAATCCAAGGATTTGTTCCATCTGGATGAGACGACTGGAGTCATTAAACTTTTCAGTAAGATTGATGGGAGTGTTCTACAGACACACAAGCTCACCATCCTTGCTAATGGACCAGGCTGTATCCCTGCAGTGATCACTGCTCTTGTGTCCATCATCAAAGTTATTTTCAGACCCCCAGAAATTGTCCCACGTTATATTGCCAATGAAGTGGATGGGGTTGTATATCTGAAAGAACTGGAGCCTGTTGACACTCCAATTGCATTTTTCACCATAAGAGATCCAGAAGGTAAATATAAGATTAACTGCTACCTGGATGGTGAAGGGCCATTTAGGCTAGTACCCTACAAGCCTTACAACAATGAATATTTGTTGGAGACCGCAAAACCTATGGACTATGAGCTGCAGCAATTCTACGAAATAGCTGTAGTGGCCTGGAACTCAGAAGGGTTCCATGCCAAGAGGGTCATTAAAGTGCAACTTTTAGATGACAATGACAATGCTCCTGTTTTCCCTCAACCTTTGATAGAACTGACCATTGAGGAAAACAATGCACCCAACGCCTTTCTAACGAAGCTCTATGCTACAGATGCTGACAGTGGAGAGAGGGGGCAAGTTTCTTATTTCCTAGGACCAGATGCACCATCTTATTTTTCCTTAGACAGTGTCACGGGGATTCTGACAGTTTCTACTCAGCTGGACAGAGAAGAGAAAGAAAAGTACAGGTACACTGTCCGTGCTGTGGACTGTGGGAAGCCACCCAGGGAATCAGTGGCTACAGTGGCTCTCACTGTATTGGATAAAAATGACAACAGTCCTAGGTTCATCAACAAGGACTTCAGCTTCTTTGTTCCAGAAAACTTTCCAGGATATGGTGAAATTGGAGTCATTAGTGTAACGGATGCCGATGCTGGGAGGAATGGATGGGTAGCCCTCTCGGTGGTAAACCAGAGTGACATTTTTGTCATAGACACAGGCAAGGGCATGCTGAGAGCTAAGGTCTCTTTAGACAGAGAGCAACAAAGCTCTTATACTCTGTGGGTCGAAGCTGTTGATGGGGGTGAGCCGGCCCTTTCTTCCTCCACGAAAATCACAATTCTACTTCTGGACATCAATGATAACCCTCCTCTTGTCTTATTTCCTCAATCTAATATGTCTTATTTGTTGGTCCTCCCCTCCACTCTCCCTGGCTCACCAATTACAGAGGTCTATGCTGTGGACAAAGACACGGGCATGAACGCTGTCATAGCTTATAGTATCATCGGGAGAAGAGGTCCCCGGCCCGAGTCCTTCAGGATTGACCCGAAAACTGGCAACATAACTCTGGAAGAAGCTTTGCTGCAGACAGATTATGGACTGCATCGCTTACTGGTGAAAGTGAGTGACCATGGCTACCCTGAACCGCTCCATTCCACTGTTATGGTGAACTTATTTGTCAATGACACTGTCAGTAACGAGAGCTATATTGAGAGCCTTTTAAGAAAAGAACCAGAAATTAATATAGAAGAGAAAGAACCACAAATCTCAATAGAACCAACTCATAGGAAGGTAGAATCTGCGTCCTGTGTGCCCACATTAGTTGCTCTGTCTGTCATAAGCCTCGGTTCCATCACGCTAGTAACAGGGTTGGGAATATATATCTGCTTACGGAAAGGTAAAAAGCATCACAGGCAAGATGAACACTTGGAAGTACAAATTCCACTGACAGGAAAAATTGACTTGTGTATGAGAGAGAGAAAACCAATGGATATTTCTAATATTTGATGTTTCATTGTGGAATAACACAAGAGGGATCTTTTAACTGCCATGAGTAGTCTTTGTCAACTCAAACAATGCTGTGCTAAGGAGGTTCCACTGAAAGGCAACTAATTTATAACTTGTAACATATTGTAAATACTTGTTTACAGGTTTTTAATTCAAATTCAGAGGTTATAAAATGTGTACAGAATTTTTAAATGAAAATTAGTACTAACAGCTATATCATTGTTATTTATATATAATATATAAAATGCTGGACATAGTTGGCAGCTCTCATACACCAAGCAGATGACTGATAAATAAATCTCAAGACTAAGGTAAGAAAAGTACGTTTTGTTGTTCTAAAATGTCTTTTCACCACAAGAGGGCACCAGCTGCCCCTCTGCAGGGAACTGCAGTATTGTACATGATAGTTGTTGTACATGAAATTGAGAGAGTATATTTTAAATATATTGTTTTTCACATTAAATATAAAATTAAAGTAAATTGAATTTGCCTACTTAAATATATGATAAGAATGAAGAGAAATCCACTTGTAAACAAAATTCATTACCTCATGAGTACATCAATTATAGTTTGAAAGAGAAGGCATTTGGAAAGAAGTGCAATTCATGTTGGGCAAGCATCAAACATTGCGATGTGTTCCACATTTGATCTGCTCAAGAGTGCACTACTTTGTGTAAGTCCACCTGCTGTCTGTATGCTTTGCAAGTGTGCTTACTTGCTAGAAATACAAGAGGTGGGCATCATCTGTGTATTCTTCCTTTTGTAAAATGTAACTAGACATTGCACTCAGTAAGAGCAAGCATATCCATGTCTCAATCTCAACTTGCTTGCTTGGTGTTTATGGTGTCCGCGCGTTCTCAGCTTGTGAGCAGCAGTTTGTTCTTGGGTTATGTGTTGTGTATGATTCTATTCATCTGCCACGTGAGAAAAAGAAAGGTCGCATTCAAATTGAACTCCTCTGAAAGCTGGTGTACACTAGTGACTGTTTTAGTTGGCATTTTATGTGAAAGTTATACAATTTTTGTAGTTGTTTAGCTCCATTGGCTACCATTCTGGCTTCTTTATTTGGTTCTGGAAGACATCCAACAGTTTATTTGTAAACAGATTCCTTTGATAATTTAGTTTTGACTGACTCTTTTGCAATGAAGAAAACTGGTTTGTCAGTGATTTCTAACTTTTCTGTCTTTGCATGAGATGGGAATTTCATTTTATGTAAGAACTATAGCAAAGCTGTCAGGGTAAACAAGAAATGTGTTAGCTTCAAATGGGTCACTTTACTTACTTATCAGCATCATGTTCTGTATCGTACCAAATTGTTTATATGTCTGCAAATTAAAGGTATATATTTTCATAATTTCCTTTTTGTTTTTACCATTTTATATCTGAACATGGGCTTATTCTTTCACTGAAGTGCCTGCTATTGCTATCTGTTTGTTTTTAGGATTAAATGTGAGAAATTATAGTATTCTGCTATGCTAAAGTTTATATTAAACTAATTCATGACTTAATTAAGCATTGGGTAAATTATTAAGGGTGTGTATAATTGCAGTATATATAGAAGAGAGTATGCCTGTATATTTAAGTTCTTAAGAAACTTGCACCCATGCATGTGTATGTTCATATTAACTAATTACAGATTAACTATCAGTGTAACTTTTTCTCACATTTCAGCAAACTTCTTATTTGCTGTGCTTTACTAGCGTGACATGCTTTTTAAGGAAATAACAGAACATGAAGAAAAAACTTAAACACAAACACGGGACTTATCAGATTTATATCAATTACTTATTGTTTCCTTCTCTTTGGTAATCTGGATAAATAAGTATGTAAAGCATCAGAGTCTGAGACAAAAATCACTATATTTTCATGAAAGTTTATTTTGTATGATAGGCACTTGTATTCAGAGACTTATGAGGACATTTAAGCTCATAAACTGTTCATTCACAACTCTTATGTAACAAAGGAGGAAAACATCCTTTCTACTCATATTTTACTTAGTTTCTTTTATCAAAGGAAGAACTACATAAAGACAAGTGGCAACACTAATAAAAAATAAGTTCTCCACCAGCTCCATGACTTTTGCCGTCATCATAAAGATAAAAATAAATATTTTCTTTATTTCTGAGTTTGAACATGGCTCATGTGTTGTGGGATGGCTATTGCACTTCATTTCTTGCATGAGAAATATCTATAACCTTAATAAAATTGTGCATTTTAAATATTTTTGTTGGAGGATTTCCTTTACACAGTATTTTATTCAGATTAAAAACAGAAATCTAAGGGAATGCTAAAGTAAATTAAGCTTAAAGATAAAAGCTTCTTTTTCCTAAGACCCTGTGCTAGAACAGTTGCCAAAATGTATGCTAATCATGTCAATGTTGTTAGTTAAGCTGGCACAAAGATAACTGTTCCATTCATTAAAAGCTCTAATATCCATTTAACAGTTTGAGAACCAGTGAGCTCCCTTTGCACAATTTAATGATGAAGGGATGGCTCTGATATTTGTCCTGCCAAATAGAGCCTAGAGAAAAGGGTACATTAATTTGAAACTGGGAAATACAACACCAATATAGTAATTTCTGCTAGAGGGGGGAAATACCTTACATTATTTTTCTCATTAATTACAGAACATAGTTTTTTTAAAGCTATTTTTTTTCTGGCAGATACACTTTTATCAAGAAGAGTTCAAAAGTAACATACACACACACACACACTTCTTTTAAAACAATCCTGAAGAATTGGTACATTAGAAAACCCTAATCCCTAATGTTTTGAAGGCTGTACTAGTGTTTTTGAAAATAGCAGGCTTGATTGTACTATGAAATAACTTCAGTAAAAGAAGCAGTAAGGATGGTGTATGAAGTTGACTTGATTGCAGGAAGAAGTCTCACAAAGATTCTAATATGCATTACTAGAAGGTGCCTAAATTGAAAACTGTAAAAGGAGAAATCGAGCAATTCTTCGCGAAGACACATTTCAAAATATTGATCTTTGGCAGCAAAGGGAAAATGTCATCAAAATGCAGCAGTGCAAAAGGGGTGTTCTTCATCTCCATGGGGAAGCCTCAGTTCCTAGAGACATGAAACACAGATTCTGAGACGGTCTTCACTTGCACACTCAAGGGTAAAGCAGCTTGCTGTTACAAAATTCCATATTCCTGACATACATACTCTGCTTTTCATGGTGTGTTTACATAGAAGTAGCAAATAAATATTGACAAAAAAGCCAACAGTTGTTCAAAAAAGCATAAAAAATTATTAACTCAATCCATTCCTAATTATTGTTCAATGGTGACCCATCCTCTATTTCCTAATTATTATATCAGATAAGAAATTACCATGTAAATTTTCAGATAGAAACACATCATTAAATTCCTTAATATTCTTCAAATGTCTCTTATTTACATATAATATTTTTAAATTATTACTTTTATGATAAGCTACTAAACTGGAAATGTTTTCCTGTACATTTACTTTAGGTAATTTTTAGTGGGGCCACAGTCTACCTATGTATACAGGTCAGAGGACAACTTGGAGCAGTCAGTTCCAGTGATAAAACTCAGGTTGTAAGACTTGGCATCAAGCTCCTTTATCTGCTGAGCCATCTCATCAGTCCCAGGATTGCCCTCCCTTAAGGACATCACACAAAGTAAACGAGCATCATGGAAACCTAACACTGAACAAAGTAAGAACACTGTGCTAATTAAAAACATTCAGTATCTCATTTTACATATATTTTCTATGCAAAATTAACAGTCAAGTAGACAGGGTTCCTTACAAATTTATAATATGGTGTGGAAGGCCAATAAGGAAACAAAATGTATGTCATGGAAACAGGACCTACCTTGATCCTAGAAACTCCTAAAAGCCCTCACAATGGAATTAATTTCTATTCTGTGCTACCCTCAAAGATTTCTAATAGCATCCAGAGGAAAAACCTGAGGCAAGGAGTTATACAAGGAGATAAAGGTATCTGAAACTGAGAGGATTATATGCAAGGTACAAAATTGTGAGCATGTGTGCTTGCAGAAATACCAGCCTTCCCGGCTGCCACAATAAAAGCAATAAAATGAAGTTAAAAAGTAGTTTTGAGAGGAAAGATAGTGTTCACCCTAATTTTTTAACCAAGAAATACCTGTATTTAAAAAACCACTCTGATCATGTGTATGAATTTGGTTGAGGAGTAAACACAGATTGACTAAAAGTTTTAGTGACAATTTAACTTAATAAGAGTCTTATACTATGTATATGAAACATATAGGATTTTATATAAGATATAAATAAAATATAATGGGCAAAACTAGTGATACTATAATCATTTGCATATAAAAACCAGCAAGAAAATAGTTTCTATAATTTGTTTTGAGCCTATTCTTTCCACACATTTTAAAAATAAAAAGTGATCATATTCAGAGTAAACCAGCAATGAGTGATCTGAGGCAATAACTCCCATCTCTAATGTTCAGTTTTATGACAGATGGAATTACAAAGGCACTAATTTACCCAGTTCATTTTATCTTTATGGCTGTCAATTCTATTTAATTTAGCAAACGTTATTGTGTGTCCATGTGGTAGATATTTCATTATGAGTGTAACGTCATCAAATAGGTCTTATACTAAGCATTTGCTACTCTATTTTGTTTTCACGAATAATGAAAATGCACATACACAAATTTTCATACTGAAAAATTGGGAAAATGTAGTGAGATGTCAATAGATAATATTCAGGATAAATATGCTTGCCGGTGTTGTTCTGAAAACAAAAAAGAACAATGATAAATTTAGTAATTTAGGGGAAAATCTAGAAAACATGACCTCAAAAACTAGGAAATAAGAGCCTAAGGGGCCCAGGCTCTGGGATTCAATATAGATTTTCAATAACATAAATAATTTTGCCCTCCTAGTCTCTATGTTGTTTTATTTTGAACTATTTATCTGTACTTAATAGTCAGTAACAAGTTCTCTAAATACAAAGCAAAATCATAGGCAATCCTGGCTTCTTCCCATATATTTCCATTTCTAATATCCTCCTATGTGAAAATTATTAATATATTATAATAAGTAGGACTTTGAAATTTTAATGAGATATTTTATAACTATTATTTTCCTCAAATGAAATATACTATATTAGTTATTGTTTTTATTGAAATTAAAAGTTTGCTATGAAGTGGTCATAACAGTTTATTCTCCTAATCATTTATAAAATTTATCCAAACAATATTCTTTTTTATGTAACAGAAGCCTATGTGTTTAACAATATTCATCTTAAAAGCCTTAATTACAGATTGCATGCTCCAACATTGCTATCTTCCTTTTAGATACCATAAGGTTCGGTTTTCTTTTTCTCTGACAGTGAGTTCCCTTTTCTTTTAGAAATATCACAAGGATCCAGAAAATGATTTTATTAATTTATTTATTTATTTGTTTGTCTATTTATTTATTTATTTATAGGTTTCTCTAGGCAGAGTTTCTCTGTAGCTTTGGAGCCTGTCCTGGAAACTAGATTTTGTAGCCCAGGTTGGCCTTCAACTCACTGAAATCTGCCTGACTCTGCCGCCTGAGTGCTGGGATTAAAGGTGTGAGCCATCACTGCCTGACTAGATGATTCATATTTTCAAAATTCAGTAATGCAAAGACCACACCACTGATTTTATACTTGTCAGGGTTTCTCTGTAGCTTTGGATCCTGTACTGGAACTAGCTCTTATAGACCAGACTCATAGAGATTCGCCTACCTCTGCCTCCCAATTGCTGGGATCAGAAAATGGCTCTCCTAGGCACATATGTTTGAGTACTTGGTCCCCAGTTGGTGGAACTGATGGGGAAGGTTTAGGACTTATGTCATTTGTAAAGTATGTGTGGTCTTGTTGAGGAGGTGTTTCACTAGGTGTGGGCTTTGAGGTTTCAAAGGCAGAACCAGACCCAGTGTCTCTCTCTTTGCTTTTTGTTTGTGAATCTGGATGTAAGCATGCAGCTACTGCTTTTATGACATGCCTGACTGCTAGCTGCCATGTTCCCTGTCATGAAAGACATGTACTCTAATCCTCTGGAAACGTAAGCCCAAACTTAAACTCTTTTCTTTTGTAAGTTGCCTAGGCCGTGGTGTTTTACCAAAGCAGTAAGTAGAAAAGTATTTAAGACAGAAGTGGACACCAGGGAGAAGACTATGGCTATGAAAGACATGACTGTGGCTTGATTTGGAAACCATTTTGAAATAAAACAAAATTTTGTGTCTTTGAATTTGAAAAGCAGTTGAATGCTATAAGTGGCGCTTGATGGGCCAATCAAGTAAGAATTTGAAAGACAATGGTGCTGAGAGCAATGTGGACTATGAGGGCCCAGTTCAAGAGGTTTTGGAGGTTAACAATATTAGCAACTGGACTAGAGACCATAACTGTGATATTTTGGCAAAGAATGTGGCTGCTTTTGGCGTTAGTCCTATAAAACCTGTCTGAGATTAATCAAGGAATTTTAGAATAACAATGTCATTGGCAGAAAAGATTTCAAGAGAGCCTAATATTGAATTGTCACATTGTTATTAGCAATCATTTTTCAGCAGGTTTCAATGAAAGAGCAAGCAAGACAAAAAAAAATACAAAATGTACAGTTTGGAGAGAAAAATGAGCACCAGGAAATTTAAGTCAAGGCTTTTGTTGAAAGAGAAAATAGAGGCCTGAAATGTAACAGAATGAAGGAAGTCATGCCCTCAGATCAAGAATCCACCCAGCTAACCCTGCATCTTGTGAAAAGGCCTAAAAAATTATCTGTCCTAAGGAGCAACAAAAAAAGTCAAAGGTTCTGAAAATTTGATTAAAGGGGTGGTATTTGGCACATAGCCAGACTTGGTAGCATTAGAAACTTAGGTCTGGCTTCAGGGTAATGAAGGATCCAGGACTAAAGAGCTTGTAGAAACTTCCTCTCTGGTTAAGGAAAGCCACTAAGACCTAGCCTGTGACCTGGAATTCCTTCAGGGAAGACTTCAAATACCATTGAGTAGAGCTGTGAACTCAAAGCATGAATTGTGTTGGAGTTTCCCGAATGCTAGGGCTGACAGTGTGAGGACCAGACTTTGCAAACTCCATCTTAAGGAGGGGTTTTCATCTTAATCCATATAATGAGAGGGAGCTGATCTCAGCTCCAGAAATATGCAGCTGGAAATTTGAATGGATATCCTGAAAATATTCAATTAAGTAACTAAGAAGGAGGGCCATACAATTTAACAAGGTCCAGCTCTTCCTAGGTGGCATGCTGTCCTTGAAGATATCTTATCAGTTATTAACGACTCTTGATTAGTTTTCATGCCCCAAAACTGATCAATGGTTTCAGTAACTACCTTACCCTATGCCTTCTTTGCCCAATCCCAAGACAACAGGACATGAACTCCCCTGATTGCTGTGTTTCCCTTACAAAGTTCTCTGCTCTGGAGGCTCACCTCCACACGTTTCACATCCACTGTGTTGGTGTGCTGGAAGTGTGGTCCAAATTCGAGTTTCTATATTAAAGACTGTCATGTAATTTGCATCAGAAACCGGGCTCTGTGAATTCATTTGGGGACCAGTAACTTGGGCATAACAACAGTCTGGGAAATATCTTTGAAGAGGAATTATGTGCAGAGAGTGGAGCCAGCCCAGGAAAAAAATGTGCTTTAGACAGCAAAGCTAGAAGGACAGAGTCATCTGAACCCTTTGCTATCAGACATGGAGTTATAGCATCTGGAAATTTCCCTGCTGGCTTTCCTTTTCTCTTTGGTGCCACATTTCCTCACTAAATCCTCTTTTATAATTTGGAATTGTAAAGTATATTCTGTCCTATTGTAAATTGGTAATGTATATTCTGTGTACATTGTATTACATAATTTTGCTTTTTATTTTACCTGGGTTACAATTAAGAGATTGCCTTGATTCTCAGAAGCTCTGACTTTTACTCTTAATTGAGACTGAAAGACTGTGGGGACCTTTGCAGTTGAACTCAGTTTATTTTGCATGATATAAGTAAGGCCTGACACCTATTGGTACTGGGGAGTAAAATGTGGTAGTTTGAATGAGAATGGCCCCAGAGGCATATATGTTTGAATACTTGGCCCTAGGTTAGTGAGATTGTTCAAGAAGGATTAGGATGTATGACTCTTTGGATCAGATGTGTCACTGGGGATGGGCTTTGGCTTTGAAGTTTTAAAAGTCAACACCATTTCTCAGTGTCTTTCTCTGTTTCCTGTTGTAAACCAGGATGGAAGCTCTCATCTGTTGCTCCAGCATCATGTCTGACTATTTCCTGCCATTTTTCTCACTATGATGCTCATGGAATCATACGGAACTATGAGCACCAAATTATTCTCTGTCTTTTATAAATTGCCTGGGTCATGATGTTTTGTTGGGGTAAATAGAAAAATAACTAAGACAAAGCTGAGGATGTTAAATGAGAAGACAATAACCCTGAATTTAAAAGAGATACCATGACGATGACCAAGGCAACTTATAATAGAGTTTATTTTGACTTCAGGTTCAAGAGGGTTAGAGTCCATGATCATCTTGGTGGAGCACGGCAGAAGGCAAGCAGACATGGCACTGGAACAGTAGTAGCTGAGTGCTTACACTGTGATTCACAGGGAGGTGGCAGAGAGAAGAGAGGAAGGGAGTAACGCAGAAGAATGTGAGCTTTTGAAACTTCAAAGCCTGCCTCTAGTGAGATACCACCTCCAACAAGGCCACACACCCCATTTCTTCCCAAACAATTCAACTAGCTG
This sequence comes from Ellobius talpinus, assembly GCA_001685095.1. Lineage (NCBI taxonomy): Eukaryota > Metazoa > Chordata > Mammalia > Rodentia > Cricetidae > Ellobius > Ellobius talpinus. The sequence goes on from LOJH01006347.1 coordinate 28,527, forward strand.
GGGACCTAAGCATTCAAATATATGATGCCATGGGCCATTCTCCTGAACCACCACAATTATCAAACACTTTGGATTGGATTTGGGGCAACTACTATAGAACATTATAGAATCCATGTTTTGTTCCAAAAACCTGGTCAAGAACTCATTGCTATGGAGGTCATGGATCCTAGGAATGAAAACACTACTTTTGTTTTGCTAAATCCTCATGTTGTCAAACTGCCATCCAAATTCTCATGCTTATACGCATAGATTAGTGTTGCATATAGGCATCAGAGGAGGAGCTTATTATTGTAACAGGCAGTAAACAGTTAATGCAAAAACTTATCACTGGCCAAAGTCCAAAGAATAAGTGTTGGTGTAGCCTCAATGGGACAGGTATGCTGCCCATACATAAGCTGGAGAGGAAATAAAATACAAAAGTGGATGAGGGGGTGTATAGAAAAACTATTCCCTCAATACGTGACATAGACGGTACATTCGTGAATTCACAGCAGCTGTGCATATCTGTACCAGCACTGTACAAGCCTGGAACTGTAAACACTTCTTCATGGCTCCAAGAGAAGTACATGAGACTCGACTCCTCCCTGACGGACTATTGACAGTTCACTGAATACTAGCAGTCATTATGTAACTTTATAAAACTGTCAAAACATTTTTTTAAAAATTGAAAAGGTTAACATAGATGTCCTTTCAATGCTGTCGATGACTGTTGTTTTCAGTGTTGTTAAGATGACTCCTCCGATTTTACCCTCATTGGTAAGGTAACCATTATGATGCTTACAAAGACAATAGACCAGGTGTCAAATTCTCAGAGACAAAATGTCATCTAATTAATCAATATAAATTATTAAATGAGTAATTATATATTCCCCATATTTACAAGTGAGATGTCATAATTTTAAAAATGAAACTTCTTGTACTTATTAAAAGAGAAATAAATATATGGGAAATGTAAAATTAAACATTTGGCAAACTTATTGTCAGCAAACTATAACAAAAGATTCAATTAAAGAACAAGTGAGAATAATCAAGCAAAGCCTTGTAAGCCCTGAAAAAAACCTAGAAGTAATAAAATTGACTTGTAATAAAGGGTAAATATTGTACTTAAAATATTTCATATCAGGTTTATAAAAGTGTAGTTATAGTGTGATAACACTGAAATTTTGTAAATTAATTTTAAAATGAAAAGGTTGACATTTTAGTCAAAGGAATAGAAGCAAAAGAGCAGAAAGAAAAAGGAAGTGATTTGCTATTGTCAACTTATTTATTACATAAGAAATAAAAATCACCTATAAATAATAATATAAAAAAGCAAACAGATAAAGTTTTGGGGATATCAGGTGTAAGATCACAATTTTTCTTTGCAGTTTAGAGTATAATACTTTAACAAAGCTAAGTGTGATATATATTATACATTAGTCATTAATATAACCAATGGGTTTGATCTGTGCCTTTAAAAATAGACTATTTTGCTGAGCATAGATGTAAACTCTTTTCCATTTTCTTAAGAATTATTTTTTAGTTTTTTTAAAAAAAACAGTTAAACTCTTTGCACATAAGGTGGGATTTGCAATTCTCGTAACCACTTTCCACTGTGACTCTCTATGAAAACCTCTACTCCAAATAGGTAAAGACTACCTGGCAGATAAGATGCTATCAAGAGGTTAAGTACTACAAGTTAAAAAAATTATTTAATTGTACAGTATTTATAATATATGAATTACAAAATTAATAGTGAGTACTTTCTATGGACATAAAATATTTAAATATTTTATTACGTTCATTTCTGGTGTTCTTTAGGAAAATTGAATTCTTTATAACTTCTAAGACCAATGTTTCTTAAAGAAGCAACAAATATATGTCCTGGACACTGTGAACCAGACAATCTTCTCAGGAAGATTTTAATTTGCATTTCTGCAAAGTAAAATACAAGTATTATGGTAAATGACCTAGGCTGTGTAAAAATTAACCCAGATCTATGATCAAAGGTTAATGTACTGATTTACATTTTGCAAATATACTTTTTTTCATTGCAAGTTAGACTTTGTGTTTTCTTAATGTATTTTCCTGGCAATGTGAGCTTCTAATTTACTGGAGTATAAAACAGACCTTGGGAACTGTTGTGTAAAATCTTTGAAATAATGCTATATAATATTATTCTATTGCTAATGTATCTGGTGAAATATGATGAGAAATATTAATAATAATTCAATTAATAATATTTATAATGATAATTAATACAATGATTATATTTGCATTTGCTATGAACAAAAATTTCAAAGGAGGAATCAACTATAGATAAGTCAAAGAAAAAGTACTGCAACTAAATGAAGAGCAAAATAAGCCAACGAAGACAATCATTGAATACAAGCTTTAAAATTATGAATGGAAGAGCTGTGACTTTCGCTAATGTATAACATTTGCCTAGCATGTCTGAGACCTTGGGTTTAACCATTATTACTGTCAAAAACTGAATTCTGAAAATAGATACAGTACCTAATGCTATTTTCCTCTTAGAAAATCATCTATCCACGTTATTTCCTTAATCCACTGTTTTATATATGGGGAATTAGTTTCTCTAATGCTATTTTCTTAGAATTATAGACTTCTAAAGTTTTCAAACTCAAATGCTGACAGCACTAATTCTAAGCCATGTGCTGATAGCTATGGATATGGTGGTAGTGGAGACCTCTAAGCCCAGTACTCTGGAGGCAGGGACAAAAAATTTACCACAGATTCAGTCAGCTTGATGTACATAGGCACAGACTAGGCAGGGCTATGTAGAAGATATTGTCTCAAACAGGTCTTCATTTATCACGCTTTGAGTCTTTTGTTTTCATGAGTTTAGAAGTTCTATTTTATGTCCACTTCCCCTTCTCCATGTTGGGATTTTTTTCTGATTTGAACCTGTGCAGGTCTTGTATATGTTGCCAGTCTCTATGAGTTCTTATACACATCTGTCTGCATCCATCCACATCCATCCTGTTGTGTGTGGAAGACACTCTTTCTTTGGAGATATATTCCACCTCTGGTTTAAAAAAAATAATCTTTCCTTACCTCTTTTCCATAGATGCCTGAGCCTTGATGGGAGTGGTTTGATGAATATATCCCAATTTTAACTGAGTGCTCCAAGTCACTCACTCTCTTCAGATTATCCAGTGAAGCCTCAATTCTAATCAAGAAGTTATTTATAGCTGGGAAAAAGAAAGTCTATTTTCTCCAACTGAGTGCCACTGGATATATCAATGAGATTCCAGGAGAAATTATTTGCCAAGTAGTGGTTGATCAACACAGAATGATCTCCATATTTTTTGCACTTGTTATTTTGTTTTTGTTTCCTTGCTTGGGTACTTTTTTGTTTATTATATTCTTAAATTTGCCTGTTTTGTTAATGCAGCATTTTTTGTTTGATCAATGGAGGGGGAAAGTTGGATAGGTAGGAAAGTATACAGGAGATCAGGGATGGAAAACATTAAAATATATTGTATGAAAAAATTAAGTAAAATTTTCATTTTGTAGATTTTTCTTGTAGGTAGCAGTTGAAATATTCAGTGCAAGAACTCTGTAACCTGTATTTAACCTTTTCTAAAATATTTATATTGGATGATGAGCTCAAACTGAGCAAAAGCAAGTATTCTGCATATGCTTGATTTCTCAAACTGATCTTTCAAATGACTATTTCCCCACAAAATGAACTGTAGCATATACCCATCTCCTTAATCAATGTATTCCAAGTCCGACTGAACAAATTTCTGTCAAGAATAGCTGAATAAGTTGGCCTATATAATACCTTTGAATATTAGTCTAATAGAACTTTGGTGAAGTAACTTTCATTTTTTTTTCTTTGTTTGACTCAGGAATTGCTCTTCAAATTACTATGGCATATCAAAGTTTACACGGAAAATATCTGTGGAAGAATCCATCAGCTCAATTGAAGAAAATTTCTAAAAAAACTATACTAATGAATTTATATAATGGAAAAATGGTAAAAATCTCAGAAAATATGCAAACTGTCTCTTAGAGCCAGGAGGGATTCTAAAATATATTGCTTTTTTCAGATG
>LOJH01006348.1:0-18589 GCA_001685095.1 Ellobius talpinus
TTGGAAGAGCAGGCAATGCTCTTAACCTCTGAGCCATCTCTCCAGCCCAAGCAACTTTTATTTCATCTTACAAATCACAGGTCCATCATCCAGGGAAGTTAGAGCAGAAACACGTGGCAGGAACTGATATGGAAGCCATAGAGGAGGCTTACTCCCCATAGCTTGTTCAGCCTGGTTTTTATTTGTTTGTTTGTTTGTTTGTTTGAGACAGGGTTTCTCTCTATATCCCTCCCTGGCTGTCCTGGAACTCACTCTATAGACCAAGTTGGCCTCAGACTCACAGAGAACCACCTGCCTCTGCCTCCCAAGTGCTGGGATTAAAGGAATGAGCCACCATGCCTGACTGATCAACCTGTTTTCTTAAACACATAGGACCACCTGCCCAGGTCTGACAACTATCTATAGTTATCTGGGCCTTCCCATATCAATCACCAATCAAGAAAATATATCATAGACTTGCCCATAGATCAGTCTGATAGGGGCATTTTCTCAGTTGGGGTTCCCCCTACCCAAATGACTCTGACTTGTGTCAATCTGACATAAAACCAACCAACACAAGGGTCCTTTCCAAGCATGACCAAATGTTAATGGTTGATATTGGAATAAGAACAGGTAGTAGAACAGGGTTAAGATAATGTGTAGCATTGTCTTCTCCAGGGAGAGCTGTGCTCCCTTTGGGATAGGAGGTGGAGAGAATGTTAGTAAAACTTGAAAATGTGGTCTAGAAGGCTCAGTGGAGAATTTGAGATGAGGTTGGATTTATAGATAGAAACTGGTTATATGAATATTAGATTTCAAACAACTACTCAAGTAGAGAAATTTATATTTCCTTTTTTTAAAAAAATAATTTATTTTACTTTATTTTCAATGTGCATTGGTGTGAAGGTCTCAGATCCCCTGGAACTGGGGTTACAGACAGTTGTGAGCTGCCATGTGGGTGCTGGGAATTGAACTTGGGTCCTCTGGAAGAGCAGCCAGTGCTCTTAACCATTGAGCCATCTTTCCAGCCCCTGTGGGTTTTTTTTTTAAGACGATGTCTTGTGTAACAGCCATGACTGTCCTGGAACTCGCTCTATACACTAGGCTGGCCTCAAACTCCCAGAGATCCACCTGCCTCTGCCTCCCGAGTGCTGCGATTAGAGGCATGCTCCACCACCACCTAGCTTTGATGTTATTTTTGTCTTGCAATATTTTGAGATGTGGTTAGTCTGCAAATATCAAAACCTCTCTGCTTTAGCTTCCAAAGTGCTGGGTGATAGTTGTGGCTCACTATACCAGACTGTAAAACTTGAGGTAGAGCCTAACAGGAAGCCAGAAGTGATATTGATCTCCATTTGAATAAGATTTTCTCTGTGTTCCCTGTCTGCCCAGTTCTCAGTGCTAGAGAGCTGGCACAGTCATGAGAATTGACTGCTCTTCTAAGGGGCCCTAGTTTGATTCCAAGCACCCACATGAGACTCAAACCATCTGTATCTCCAGTCTTAGCAGATCTGACACCCTCTTCTGACCTTCTCAGGCACCATGTATACATGTGCACAGATAAAAATGCAAACAAAACATTCATATATAAAAATAAATCTAAAGGACATTTTAAAAAGATTGCAGTTCTGAGTCCTTTCTGATGGTGTGTCTTTGTCTTTGGCCTTAGAGGACATGAACCAGTGGGGAGTCTGTAGTGAAGGAGGTGGCAGCTTTACTAGCAGTGTGCTGCTCTGATTCTCACATATCTGCTACCCTGTGTCTTAAGCTCTTTAATGCTGGCATAGTCTGCCAGTAGGTCAGCTTTTTTTTTCTTGAGACTTAAATAGTTGTCTGTATTCCTGTTAGATTTTGTCAAAACCCTATCTTTTTGTTTTCAACCAGTAGTTGTATACTAGACCATATCAGTCTTTTGTGGTTGTGTTCTTCCTTCAGTTCCTATTACCCAGCATTCTCTTGTTTCCTTTTTGCCATTCTACGCAGATATGATAGTCAGATCTGTTCTGTTGTCTTTGTGTGTTTTCCATGTCTTTGTCTCTGTCCAGTCTTCCAAGAGTCAACTTAAATCCTACTTTGAGTATGATCCTTTTCCTGATGACCTTAACCTTTGCCTTTTTCTTTAGCCTATTAATATTATCTTGTAGAAATATGTATGACTTAGCCAGGCAGTAGTGACCCACACCTTTGATTCTAGTACTCGGGATGCAGAGGCAGGTGCATCTCTGAGTTCAAGGCCAGCCTGGTCTACAGAGTGAGTTTCAGAATAGTAAAGGCTATACAGAGAAACCCTGTCTCAACAAAACAAAACGAAACAAAAAAAGAAATATGTATGGCTTTTGTGTAAATTATAAGCTAAAAAAACCCTTTTTGTTCTTTCCATGGAACGGTGTCTAATACTTTAGTCTTTACTGTTTCCTTTGGGTCAATCCCAGGCCGCTTTCACTGGGTTCTGGGTCCTGTCTCTTCTTTTCCTAAGGACTCTGTTCTTTGTTTTTGCATCTCCCTAGCACTTCTGCTGGATTACAGGTGTTGGACTCAGGATATGAAACTCCATGGCAAAGTGCCTCCACCCACCAAGTTATCTCACTGGCTCTTCTTCTTCTTTCTGTCTGTGTCTGTCTGTCAGTTTCTATCTTTAGATAAGATTTCTAACCTAAGCTGGCCTGAAAATCTCGGTGTAGCTGAGGATGATCTTGGACTTCTGTGGATCCTCATGTCTCCACCTCTCAAGTGCTAGAATTACAGGCTGTGCTGCTAGGCCTAGATTAGGCTTCTTTATGCTTGTTTTTTGTTGGCCTGCTTGCTTGCTGCTGCTGTTGGTGGTGATGGTGGTGGGTGGGGTGTGTGTGATGTTTAATTTTTGAAACAGGATCTCCCTATGTAGTTCTGGCTCTCCTGGAACTTTTTGTGTAGACCAGGCTGACCTTGAACTCAGAGATTCTCCTTCCTAAGCCTCTAGAGTTTAATCCTCTGTGACTAAAGACATACGCCACTGTGCCTGACTTTGTTGTTTTTTTGGTTTGTTTTGTTTTTTGGTTTTTTTTTTTTGTTAAATCCTTTTCTCTTAGTTATAAGAACTGAGTTAAATGGAGTGAAAAAATGTTTGTTTGTTTTGTTTTTTAGTTTGGATTCTTTGGATCTTCTCAGCTGAGTGAAACCCTATCTCCCAGTTGGTGATGCTTTACCGGTTGCTTTCGATTGTCCAAAGACAAAGAACTAGCCCAGGATGGCAGACCTGGTCATCAGTAAGAAGCAGCACATCCGCTGCCGAGGCACATTCTATTGCCCTGCCTGCCCAGGCCCAGGTGGTCATCTGTGGGGGTGGAATCATGGGTACATCCGTGGCCTATCACCTCTCCAAAATGGGGTGGCAGGATATTGTCCTTTTGGAGCAGGGCAGGTAAGGATCAGATTGGCTTGTCTTGGGGTTTGGCTGCAATAACAGTATAGGGCTCCTTCATTTTCTGACTTTTCCATAATGTCATACCTGTAGGTCATCTAAATGTTGTACTCTAGTGAGAGAAGACTCAGGTGAAATCTACCCCATGGTTAGCTGTGTTCTAGCACTAACGTTTTCTGTATTTTAGAGAAGATAGCAGATTTCAATAGAGTGTCTGAGTGGACATGCTTTCACAGCTCAGCTCGTCTTCCTCCTCACACTGCACAGCTGCATCCTGTGCTCTTGAGCTGAGCAAAATTCTGACCATTTCTTTTTATTAATTTTCATTTAATTCAGCATAGTTTTAGATTTAATGGGTTTGAGAGAGAGCCCAGCAGTTAAAAGCACTGGATACTCTTCTAGAGGACCCAGGTTGGTTCCCAGCACCCACATGGCATGTCATAGTCATCTGAACTCCAGTTCCAGGGGATCTGACACATTCTTCTGGCCTCTGTGGGCATGAGGCACACATATGGTGCGAAGATATATGTAAACAAAACACTCATGCACATAAAAATAGATCAAAAGGCTATTATAATGTGGGGTGGGATGTATATGTGTATGGATGGTTCTCTCCACCTTTTGTCTTTTTTGGGGTGGGTAAAGATTTTTTTTCTTTTTCTTTCTTTCTTTCTTTTTTTTTGAGACAGGGTTTCACAATGTAACCCTGGCTGTCCTGGAACTTGCTCTGTAGACCAGGATGGTCTTGAACTCACAGAGATCTGCCTGCCTCTACCTCCCAAGTGCTGGGATTAGAGGCGTGCGCCACTACCACCTGGCAAACCTGGGTCTTTTGTAAGAACAACCAGTGCTCTTAACCTGCTGAAACTTCTCTAGTGCTGGACCCTGAATTTTTATCAGTAGTAGATACCAGTGAACCTTTCTAACAGTATTTTGCTCCTGTGCTGCAGGCTGGCTGCTGGCTCGACAAGGTTCTGTGCTGGCATCCTAAGCACTGCTAGGCATTCAAGTATTGAACAAAAGATGGCAGACTATTCAAACAAACTCTACCATCAGTTAGAGCAAGAAACAGGGATCCAAACAGGTAAGCAGGTAATCTGCTGTTTATTGGTCTTCTTGTCTTTAAATCCTTACTCGTAGTTGCTGTGTGGTCTTGTACTTTATCTGATCTGGTGATTAAGACTTGTGTTTGAGAATTTACCTCAAGTCAGGGTGTTCCTTTGGGCAGGTCGTGTAGCTTGCCTTCAACTTCTTTACCTATAGTGAAAAGAAATTACAGTCAGTAACCCAGGTCATATTTCAGAATCTATAACTTTTGTATTTTATTTTATTTTTTGGTGGGAGTGCTTGGGATTGAACCTAGGGCCTGCAGATCCTGTCATTGTCATGATAGGAAAGTTTTCCTAGGCCATTTAAAAAATATATTTTAATCATTTAGATATAGTAAAGGGTAGCACTTAGCTCCTAAACAAGAGAAGGAAAAAGAGCGTATGTTCAGGTCTTAGCAGTTAAATCACAGTTCAACTCAGCTTGTTGTTTGGCTATACTGGGGAAGGAGTGGGGATCTGACTCTCTGGTGATCAGTGTTATGAATGACTTTTACCAAAGAATGTACTTCCACCAAGACTAGAAAGTAATGAGGTAAACTATCTAATAAAGAGATGAGTTCTTGCCCTAGTAAGACTTTTAGCCATAGTAACTTTTGTTATTATGAGTGCTTTATGTTTTAAATTACTTACTTAATTTTATGTACATTGGTGCCCCACCTGCACATTTGTCCATGTGAGGGTGTCAGATCTTGGAGTCACAGACACTTGTTAGCTGCCATGTGGTGTAGGGCGCCGCTGTTGCCACGTGGCAATTAGCCTTCTTCATGCGTCATCTCAAATGGCGCATAGGGCGTATCTTGCATCATTCGTCATCACGTATGGCATGCTCCAGCCACAAATCATATGCTGACCYRTATGCTCTAGAGAGACCTTGACCAATCAGTCACAGATATGTCATGGCCTTTGTCCTTCACTGCTTATAAGCAGTGCACACCTGGGCTCTGGGTCCTTCGCCATCATTTCAAATGGTTTGCTCCAAATAAAATGTGTTCCAAGAAGAATTCTGTTGTGGTCGTCGTCTCNTATGGCATGCTCCAGCCACAAATCATATGCTGACCTGTATGCTCTAGAGAGACCTTGACCAATCAGTCACAGATATGTCATGGCCTTTGTCCTTCACTGCTTATAAGCAGTGCACACCTGGGCTCTGGGTCCTTCGCCATCATTTCAAATGGTTTGCTCCAAATAAAATGTGTTCCAAGAAGAATTCTGTTGTGGTCGTCGTCTCTGCTGGCAGGGCTGGCGCGCCACAATGTGGGTGCTGGGAATTGAACCCGAACCTCTGGAAGAGCAGTCAGTGCTCCCAGCCGCTGAGCCATCTCTCTAGCCCATTTATATATGCTAGAATTCTAGTTGACGCTCATGAAAGTGTGAGCTGGAAGTAGTTATGTCTCTGATGTGTTGAAAATTTTGCTAGAAGCCCAAAGGGAGCAAATTCATTTACTCAAGGATAGTAAGTAGAAGCACTAGGCTTATAGCAGGTCTAACCTATAAATCTATTGGATCCCACCAGACTGATCACTTGATTGACTTTTCTTACAGGGTACTTAAGGACAGGCTCAATCTCTCTGGCCCAAACTCAGGACCGGTTGATCTCTCTGAAGCGTATCAGCTCAAGGCTGAAGTATGTAAGAGACTAGACACCGTCCTGACTTTACCCACTTGACTCTGTCACAGAGCCCATGAATGTCTTTGTCCTCTTGTGTTCTGTGGCAGTGTTGTAGGTATCCCTTCTGAGATCATCTCCCCGAAGAAAGTGGCTGAACTTCACCCTCTCCTCAATGTGCACGATCTGGTTGGGGCCATGCATGTTCCTGAGGATGCAGTGGTGTCCTCTGCTGATGTGGCTCTTGCCCTGGCAAGTGCTGCCTCCCAGAATGGTGAGTGGGTCTTTTTATTTATTTGTTTATTTATTTTTGTTGTTATTATCATTTGCATGGATTTGGAAAGAAGAGGTTATCTAAGAGAGTGTATCATGGTAGGAAACACCACCAGCTCAGGCATGGAGAAAGCATCTTCATTGGGATTTTCAGTTTTCCTGTTTTGATCACTGTACTGTGTTTTTCAGTTGATCCATTGAATATTTTCCTTAGATTTAATTTTTTGTTGTTGTTGTTCCAAGGAGCTACTTGTGCTGATTGATACCCATCAGACTTATGAGAGTCCCTGCCACTGAACTTGAGAAGTGCCAAGCCTAGAGAAAAATTTGGTAGTTTAATCTATAGCTTAAATGTGATCCAGAGTAAATCAGAAAAAGACTTACTACTGTCTAGAGTGTTACATATACTTTATGATTCGTTATAGTGCTGGGGATTGAACACAGGGCTTTTTGCCAGGCAGGCAGGTGTTCTGCTACTAACCTGCTACTAACCTATATTCCTTGCCTTTGGTGTTTGTTTTGTTTTGTTTTGTTTTTTAAAGTAGGGTTTCATTCACTATTAGTTCAGGCTGTCCTGGAACTTGCCACGTAGCCAGATCTCAAACCCCTAAGTACTGGAATTACATGTGTACAGCATCATACTGTGCCTAGGTTTTGTTTGTTTAAGTAGTGACCCAGTTTCTCCAGTGCCCCTTTGGAGCAGAGATTCTGCTTCAGAGACCTTAATTCTGTAACATCAAATAATTTGTGTGCCAACCCACCCAGGGTTTCTGTGTGTAGCCCTGGCTGTCCTGGAACTTGCTCTGTAAACCAGGCTTGTCTCAAACTCAGAGATCTTCCTGCTTCTGCCTTGGTGTGCTGGGGTTAAAGGTGTGCACACCACTGCCCATTAATAACTTGCCTTCTTTTTCTTTATTTTGGAACAGGTGTTCAGATTTATGATCGGACAAGTGTTCTTCATGTATTGATCAAAAAAGGTCGAGTTACTGGTGTGGAGACAGATAAAGGGCAGATTGAATGCCAGTATTTTGTCAACTGTGCTGGTCAGGTAGGTTGACCACGGCACTAGGTTTCTGACTTTGTTTAACTTGGAGTTTTTGTGTAGAGATATAAGATTGTTGTTTTATTGGTTAAAGAGACATCAGGCATTACACTGCTTATTTGGACTAGGAATACAATCCAGAATTGTATTCTAAACCAGAAACCTATTCTTTGTTTACAGATACAGGCAGCTCTCCACACTGGGTAAAGTAGTGCCATCCTAGTAGAAGACTACCAAATAGGCATTAGCATGAATCATGGTTTTAGAGCTAAATTTATATGATGTTACATTTCATTTTAAAAACTCAAATATAAATCAGAACAATGGATCCAGTTTCTAGAATGTAAGCTGCTTCTACTTCTGCTGTAGACTGGTCACTTGTTCTCTGCTCTGCAGTCTAAAGCAGATGTTGGAATACTTTCTGCTACAGATCGTATATTTAATGGTTGGTGTTTGGGGTTTCTAGTTGATGCCCGACATTATATATAGAGGGCTTCTTTTGACTAGGAAATCCATCTTCTTTCATTGAAAAGATAATTTTATGCTTTAAAATATGTAGCATTGCTCACTATTGAAATAATTGAACTAGATAGAGCAGGCTGAACTTGACTTTCCGTACCTGACACTGCAATAGGAGCGCTCAGGCCACTTGAAATTAGTTCAAGAGGCTGAACTTGCTCATTTGTGTTTCTGTTCCTCTTTCTACCTACAAATTGTTCATTGTAGTGGGCATATGAGCTGGGTCTGTCCAACGAGGAGCCGGTTAGTATCCCGCTACATGCCTGTGAACACTTCTACCTTCTGACTCGTCCCTGGGATACCCCTCTGCAGAGCAACACACCAAGTAAGGACTTGTACTTTTTTTTTTTTTAATTTTATCTCTTTGCTGATATCCTGTCCTTTGAAAGGAAGACTTTTCATTAAGGACACATGCCTAGAGGAATTTTTTCTTTTCTGGAACATGTTACAGGGAGGTGGATCCAGTTTTAACTTCCCTTTGATTACGTCTTAGGAAAAGATGGCCAAAATGAACATGTCATTAAACAATTTTTTGTTTATTTTTGTTGTTGTCTTATAAGCTAATTTAAGTCCTAATAGAGGTCATTGAGAATTTTGAAATATCACTTTTGCCTTTTAACTTGAATGGTATCAGTTGTAGAAAGGTATAGGTAGGCTATATACTTAATTTAATGGTTACAAACCACTGAAGGGGAAAGGGTGGGATTTGTTTTGTTTTATTCTTGGTTTTTTGAGACAAGGTTTCTGTGTCGCCCAGGCTATTCTGGAACTCACTCTGTTGAACAGGCTGGCCTCAAACTCAGATTCCCCTGCCTCCTGAGTGCTGTGATTAAAGGCATGTGCCACCACTGCCTGGTTTTATTTTATTTTTTGAGACAGGGTCTCATTGTATAGTCCTGGCTGGCCTGAAACTTACTTTTGTGTGCCTGGAGGCAGAGACAGGCATGCCTATCTTAGAAGGCTTTTGATAACCTTTTCAGAGAATGAACTCTGCGCCTCCCATTCCTGTTAGACTTTGGCTAGGTACGGTGATGGTAATATAGTTTGATTGTGAAGTATTGGCAAAACTTTTAGGTTAAAGAAAAAACTTTTAGGTTCCCAGTCATGTTTGGGATAATTGGAGAAACCACCTTCTCTGTAATTCTTCCTCATGACTGCCAATGGTATTTTAAAACTAATGGATAACTGTATTTATTGCATGCTGGGCTGTTAGTAAAGTCATTCATGAGTGTTTTATTTCTTTCTTCATCTCAGAATCTGGCTGGTTTCTAACCCCTTGTTTTTCTCCTTACCCTACTTCCTTGTCATTTCTCCTCTTCTTCAGCTGTTGTGGATGCTGATGGAAGAATTTACATCAGGAACTGGCAGGGTGGCATATTGTCTGGAGGCTTTGAGAAGAACCCAAAACCTATTTTCACTGAGGGCAAGAACCAGCTGGAAATTCAGAACCTGAGGGAAGATTGGGATCACTTTGGTATGTGAAGTAAACTATAATAACAATGCCTTCTACTTTCCAAAGATGTTACATTTTTCAAGGCATTTTCATAAATAGTTCTTTGTTTATCTTTAAGACAACTCCAGGAAGCACGATAGTAATCATGAAAAATAGTCTAGAGTTTACCTGATCTAAGGATATGATATGGGTACTGATTGGACTCGGGTCTACAGTCTTGTTTAATGAACTTGACTCATCATTTACTTAAATCACTGCTGATACTTTAGAAGGGGACCTTCTTTTGGTAACTTATGAAATTGAAGAGGTTTTTATGAAGCTGAATTATTAGCCAGGCATGGTGATATGTGCCTGCAAGTAATCACAGCATGTGGAAGGCTGAGGCAGGAGGATTGTGAAAGTAGATTTTTTTTGGTAATATGGTCTTTATTAAGTCTTTAAATCACTTTGTCTTTATTAAATAATTATTGTAGTTACATGGTTATAAATTGAAAGGGTATGAAAAGATACCCATCTCTCATCCTTGATGGACTTTTAAAAAAATAAGCTGCTACTTAGGGGAAACTTTAAACCCTTTGCCCATCAACCAGTTACTCCTGTTTCCATGTATTACTGCTGCCACATGGAACAGTGACCAGAGATAGTGTAGAACAAGATGCAAACCTGTTTGTATGTCTGTCTCATGTAGGAAACAGTCTTTCATGGAAACATTAGGTGGTCTGTAAGACCTTTTCCCCACACCCTGGCCCTTTGAGATCACTGCCTGTGTGTAACCTCATGTATTACTTTATGTTCTGAAGCGCCTTGCCTTTGAAAAGTGTGGCTTTTCTTATTCTGGTTGCCAGGCATTTTGTAGTTGTGTTCTGTAATTCCACCAAACTTTCTTCTTTCTCATAACTGACCAAATGACTCTTAGAAAAGTCTTCCCTAAAAGATTTTTTTGGAAGGAGTAAAAACTATAAGAACTTTAAAAATTTAATTCCCTAAAGGTGAGGACTCTGTTTGGGTTTGTTTTGATTGCTCAGAGCCCCTGTTGAGTTCCCTCCTGCGTAGGATGCCAGTATTGGAGACTCTGGAGATTTTGAAGTTGGTGAATTGCCCTGAGACCTTCACACCAGACATGAAGTGCATCATGGGCGAGTCTCCTGTAGTACAGGGCTACTTTGTCCTGGCAGGGATGAACTCTGCTGGCCTGTCGTTGGGTGGAGGAGCTGGAAAGTAAGTCTTTTTTTCCATAGAGTCACCTGTGGACACCTTAGCTTGCCAGGTTCTTCCCTTTCAGGTTACTTGTTGTTAATATGCTCTGTGACCAGATAGTAATGTTAATAATAATAATAAACATTTTTGAGTTGTTATCTTCAAATTAATTACTTTGGAGAGTTTCCTTGCATTCCATAAATGTTATTGTGTAAAATATTTTGGGAACTCAGTCATTTAATTAATCACTGTATAAAATATTTTGGGAACTTAGTCATTTAGTTAATCACAGAACCTGTGAAATTTTTTTCTTTTAACTTTTCAGCTGAAACAAATGTTAGTGTTTTGATCATATAAGGTTAGAAATAGCTGGGTATGGTAAATGAAATAGGCAATCAGCCTAGGCAATTAAAATTTTAGTTTAAAAATAGGTACTTATAAAAATCAGCTAGGGCTGGGTGGTGGTGGTGCACACCTTTAACCCCAGCACTTAGGAGGCAGAGGCAGGTGAATCTCTGAGTTTGAGGCCATCCTGGTTTACAGAGTGAGTTCCAGAACAGGTTCCCAAAGCTACACAGAGAAACCTTATTTTTTTAAAAACAATCAGCTAGGGATGGTGTCACACGCTTTTAATCCAACCTGGGGAGGCAGAGGCAGGTAGAACTCTGTAAATTTGAGGCCAGTCTGATCCATGAAGAGAGTTCCAGGCCAGCCAAGGCTACATGGTGAGACCTTGTTTAAAATAAAAAATAAGCCAGTCACAGAAGGACAAATACTGTATATTTATGTGGGGTACTTAGAGTAGTCCTAGAAACAGAAAGAAAAATAGTATTTGCTAGGGGAAGAGACGGTGGAGAGTTACTATTAGATAGGTCTGGTGTTTCAGTTTTGCAAGATGAAATGAGTTCTAGAAATGGATTGTGGTTGTAGTTACACAGTAGTGTAGATGTACTTAATTCCACTGAGCCACACACTTAAAAATAGGTGATTTATTGTCCTTGCTGCATCCTACAATCCCAGATCTTGGGAAGAAGTTAATCAGATTGATTTTGTGGCACATGCTTGTAATCCTAGGAGACTGAGGGAGAGGATTGCAGTGAGTTTGAGGACAGCCTGGACTACACAGTAATTTCTGTTCAGCCTGGGTTAAGAGTGAGAAACCAGGCCGGGCATGGTGGTGCATGCCTTTGATCGCAGCACTTGTGGGGGAAGAGGCAGGCAGATCTCTGTGCGTTCTAGACCAGCCTGATCTATAGATTGAATTCCAGGACTGCCAGGGTAGTTACACAGAGAAGCCCTGTCTTGAAAAAACAAAAAGAAAAAAAAAAGTAAGTAACTGTTTTAAAAAACCCAACAACTCAGGCTGGAGAGGTGGCTCAGCGGTTAAGAGCACTGGCTGCTCTTCCTGTGGTCCTGAGTTCACTTCCCAGGAACTGCATGGTGGCTCACACAGCGTCTGTAATGAGATCTGGTGCCCTCTTCTGGTCAGAATACTGTATGCATAATAAATAAATCTTTAAAAAAATGAGCTGGGCAATGGCATACACCTTTAATCCCGGCACTCTGGGAGGCAGCAACAGGTAGATCTCTATGAGTTCAAGTCCAGCCTGATTTACAGAGCAAGTTCCAGGACAGGCACCAAAGCTACAGAGAAACCCTGTCTTGAAAAANAATCTCTGTGAGTTCGAGGCTAGCCTGGTCTACAAGAGCTAGTTCCAGGACAGGGTCCAAAGCTACAGAAAAACCCTGTTTTGAAAAACCAAAAAAAAAAATGGTCTCAGAAAAGTTACAAGAAACAATTGGAACAAAGAGTTGGTGAGATAACTATATAATACTCCAGGTGACTATTTATAAGAAAACCAAACAGCTATAAATTTCCTCATAGATATGACTTATATCTTAAACATGCTCTAAGAGGTCCTATTATTAGAGTTAAAATCTTCATAGTGAGGCTAGAGAGATTGCTCAGCAGTGAAGAGCACACCTGCTCTTCCAAAGGACCTAGGCTTCAGTTCCAGCTTATAACCATCTGTAATTCTAGTCCCATCAGACTCTCTTCCGGCCTCTGCAAGCACCAGGATTTTTTTTGTTTTGTTTTGTTTTTGTTAGTGTATGTATGTATGTGTATATATATGCAGGTAAAGCACCCATACACATAAATTAAAAAAAAAACTTCAAAAGCTGGATGTGGTGGTACTCCCCTGTAATCCCAGCACTTGTGAAGCAGAGGCAGGCAGATTTCTGTGGGTCTGAGGCCTGGTCTACATAGTGAGTTCCAGGACAGCCAGGGCTGTGTATAGAGACCCTGAGTCAAAAAAAAAAAAAAAGCCTTATAGTGTTTCTATGACAACAGTACTTGCACCCATGTTTGTTTATTTTAGAAAATGTAAGGAAATTGCCCAGATTTGCTCAACTTCTGTGACAACAAAGATTCTTGATTCCATTGGTTCTTTTTTTTAATTTATTTATTTTATGTGCATTGGTGTTTTCCCTGCATATATGTCTGTGTGAGGATGTCAGTTCCTCTGAAACTGTAATTACAGACAGTTGTGAGCTGTCATGTGAGTGCTGGGAATTAAACCCAGGTTCTCTGGAGGAGCAGCCAGTGCTCTTAAACTTAGGGCCATCTCTTCAGCCCACTTCCATTGGTTCTTGATTTGTATTATATTATTTGAATTGTTTTCTGTATATTATCTGAGGCCCAACAGCTTTTTGTCTCCATCTAAACAGGTTCCTTGCTGAATGGATGGTCTATGGTTATCCCTCTGAAAATGTCTGGGAATTGGACTTGCAGCGCTTTGGAACCCTCCAGAGCAGCCGTACTTTTCTGCGCCACCGGGTCATGGAAGTCATGCGTAAGTGTACCTTTATTCTAATTATATTGCACTAAGCAATCTCTTTTTTTTTTTAAATTTTTTCCCCAAGACAGGGTTTCTCTGTAGCTTTGGAGCCTGTCCTGGAACTAGCTCTTGTAGACCAGGCTGGCCTCAGACTTACAGAGATCCACCTGCCTCTGCCTTCTGAGTGCTAGGATTAAAGGTGTGCGCCACCACTGCTTGGCTCCAGCAATCTTTTAGGTGGCCTACTTTATCATTCAAGGTTTTCCCTTAGCTCTCTAATAACTGCTTTGAATTGGGTTTCTCATGTGGCTATTTCAGGTCTGAGGATAGGATCTCATGCCCCATTTGACCCTTAGGAACGTTTTCAGTTTATTAGAGCATGCTTACCTCTAGGAATAGGATAGAATTTGCAGCTAATATGTAGCAGTGTTCTGTTATGTGTGTTGCTAGCAAAACACCCTTTTCAGTTGACCTTGAGTACTGCCTCAACCTAGTTTGTCTAGAAAGGCAGCCAGTGCTTAAAACTGCTAAGATGTCCTTCCAACCCCCACCCTACCTTTTCTTTCTTGTGGTATGGGGACTAAACTCCATAACCTTATGCAGGCTAGGCAAGTGTATATCTGTCTCAGTCCTTTGCTTTATTTTGAGTTTTTACTTTGAGCAAGGGTCTTGCTAAGTTGCTTCCCTAGTTACTTTGCTATTGTTGTGAAGAGACATTATGACCAAGGTAACTTATTAAAGAAAGCATTTAACTGGGAGCATGCTTACATTTCAGAGGGGTGAGTCCATGGCCATATGGTGAGGAGCATGGCAGCAGGCAGGATTGGTACTAGAGCAATAGCTGAGAGCTTACATGTTATTTGTAAGTTGGAGGCAGAGAGAGGGACACTGCGCCTGGTGTGAGCTTTTGAAACCTCAAAACCCATACCCAGTGACATACCTTCACCAACAAGGCCAGACCTCCTAATCCTTCCCAAAACGGTTCCACCAGCTGGGGACCTCACATTCAAATATATGAGCCTATGGGAATTCGAACCACAAGTTGCCTAGGCTTGGCTTGAGTGGAACTCATTTAGTAGCCCAGGTAGTCCTTGAATTCGTTAACCACTCAGGTCTCTGGGATTGTAAGCCTGTGCTGCCAGGCCCAGATGACAGATTATGCTTAATCTGTTCTAGCTCTGATTTATGATCTGAAGGTTCCCCGTTGGGACTTCCAGACTGGGAGGCAGTTACGTACATCTCCTCTTTATGACCGGCTAGATGCTCAAGGAGCCAGATGGATGGAGAAACATGGATTTGAGAGGCCAAAGTACTTTGTTCCACCCAATAAGGGTAAGAAGTGTCTGTCTCTTTGAAACAGAATCTCACATTTTAGCCTATAACTTTGTATTTCGGGTTGGCTTTGAATCCTCATCAGTTCTCTTGTTTCAACATCTTAAGAGCTGGGATTATAGGCATAAGCTACCACACTTGGCTTCGTGTGTGTGTGTGTGTGTGTGTGTTTTGTATGAATGTGTATCTAGGTGTATGTGAACTCTTGATTTGACCAGACATTGATGTCGAGTGTTTTCTCTATTGTTCTCCATCTCACTTTTTCAGATTTTCTCACTGAACCTGAAGTTCACTGATTGCCTAAACTGGCTGGCCAGGAATGCTGGAATTATAGGAGTCCACTGCTATAGCTGTGTGTGTGTGTGTGTGTGTGTGTGTGTGTGTGTGTGTGTGTGTGACTCAAACTCAGGTCCTTCTGCTTGCATAGGCACTTTAACTACTGAATCAATTCCTTCTACCCCTTTTTAAAACTGGTAATTAGTAAGTGCATATAGCCTGAATGTATTCCTGGAAGAGTTAAACAAAGTCTTGTAGGCCATAACAAAATATATGGGGGATTCTTCAGTATCAAAACTCTTTCCCCCCCCCCTTTTTTTTTCCTGTTTCGTAGACCTTCTTGCCTTGGAACAGAGCAAGACTTTCTACAAGCCAGACTGGTTTGATATTGTGGAGTCTGAAGTGAAGTGCTGTAAGGAAGCTGTGTGTGTCATTGACATGTCTTCTTTCACAAAGTTTGAAATCACTGTAAGTATTTGGGAAACAAAACAGCAGGGTGGGAAACATTTCCTACTTATTGAATGCTTGTTTTTATTTTATTCTTTCATGTATTTTTATGTTTTTTTTTCAAATTTCATGTGTATAGTCATTTTGTCTGAATGGATACCTATGTACCATGTGTACGCAGTGCCTGACAAAGCCAGAAGAGGGTACTGGAGTCCCCTGGGATTAGAGTTACAGATGTGTGAGCTGCCAAGTGTGTGCTGGGAATTGACCCAGGTTCTCTAGAACAGCTAGTACTCTTAACTACTGAGTCATCTCTCCAGCCCCTAAATGCTTATTTTGTTTTTCTTTTTTGTTTTTTGAGATAGGGTTTTTCTGTGTAGTTCTGGCTGTCTTAGAACTCTCTCTTGGACCAGGCTGACCTCCCATTCAGAGATCTGCCTGCTTTTGCCTCCTGAGTGCCACCAGCCCAGCAAAGATAAGTTTATGTATATGAGTGTTTTGTCTGCATGTGAATCTGTACATCAGAAGAGGTCACTGAATCCCATCAGACTGTAGTTATAGATGGTTGTGAGCCACCCTCTGTGCTGGGAATTGAACTCAAGTCCTGGAAGAACAGTCAGTTCTCGTAACCACTATGCCATCTCTCTAGCCCCCAAATGCCTATTTTTCATCTGCTACTTTAAAACTGATTCAGGGGCTAGAGAGATGGCTCAGTGGTTAAGAGCACAGACTGCTCTTCCAGAGGACACAGGTTCAATTCCCAGCACCTACATGGCAGCTCACAACTGTCTGTAACTCGGGATCTGATACCTTTACACCGATGCATATAAAATAAAAATTAAAAAAAAACTGATTCTGAAAGAACTCTAGACTATTTTAGTGGTTTATCTCTATAATTGTATTTTTCAGAAATTTTAGGTCCTATAACATAGTTTTTTTTAAAATTATTTATTTATTTATTATGTATACAATATTCTGTCTGTATTAATGCCTGCTGGCCAGAAGAGGGCACCAGACCTCATTACATTGTGAGTCACCATGTGGTTGCTGGGAATTGAACTCAGGACCTTTGGAAGAGCNNNTTGGAAGAGCAGGCAATGCTCTTAACCTCTGAGCCATCTCTCCAGCCCTATAACATAGTTTTTAATTCTCCTAGAATGGCCCATTTATCTTAAGTACTGAATGTTAACTTTACTCATGGCTTCTTACAGAACAGTAAACCTGCTAATAATGTCATGTGGGTGTTGTGTCACTGAATTTTCTCAGCAAGGTGCTATGCTGGATAGTTATGCTGTTAGGTGATCCTGTGTTTACTGTCCTTGACTTATCCCTTTCCTTACAGTCCACTGGGGATCAGGCATTAGAAAGTCTGCAATACCTTTTCTCCAATGACCTAGATGTGCCTGTAGGCCACATTGTGCATACTGGCATGCTCAACGAATGTGGAGGTTACGAAAATGACTGCAGCATTGCACGTCTGAACAAACGCAGGTGAGTTGAGCTTCCATCCCTTCTGCTCCCTCCATTAAACTGATACTTTAATGGCTCTGGAAGCAGAGCACTCAATGCTTCTCTGGAGCCCAAAGTCCTAGGGACTCAGAAACTATTTCATAAGCTCCCATCTTAATCATTAGGCAGCTATAAATAAATCAGCAAAGGCAAACGGAAAGAAGAAACTCTTGTTAGGTGTGTGGCTCATACCTATAATGTCAGGGGTCTGAAGCAGGTTTACAAGTATAAGGCCAACTTGGGCTACATGAGGAGTTCTGGGCTGGCTTGGTCTATAAAGTGAGACTGTCTAAGAACACAAAATAAAAACAGAAATTATATTATGTAGTAAAACTGGGTGTAGACGTTAGTTACCCTAATAGGAGAGTATTCTTTATGAATGTTAATAAGTCTGTAATTTTGCCATTATTGGTATAGAATTTAGAATGGTAACATAGCCCTTCTTGTTGAAAGGTAAGAGATTATTTTCAAGAGTGTTTTCAGTGGGACTCTGAAACTACATGAGAACTTGATTGGTCCTGATTCTTCTTTGGCCTTTTGGTTTTGACTTTTTTATGGGGGAATCTCATTTTCAGTTTCTTCATGATCTCTCCAACTGACCAGCAGGTCCACTGTTGGGCCTGGCTTAACAAATACATGCCGAAAGACAGCAGCTTGCTGCTGGAGGATGTCACCTGGAAATACACAGGTAATCAGCCTTCTGTGGTCAGACCAATAAAGAACAGATCTAGATTGTCTTCTGTATTACATATACATTACTTATATCTGACTTTTACAAATGAGAATCAGAATTAGTGTTAGACACTCTAGGGCTGAAGTTCAGCAGTTAAGAGCACTTTCTGTTCTTGTAGAGGACCAAGGATTCTGTTTCCAACACCCATGGGACAGCTCACAACTGCTTGTAATCCCAGTTTCAGAGGATCCGATGCCCTCTTTTGGCACTCCATGTGTACTTGCATATGTGTGGTACATATACATTCATGAAAGCAAAACACCCATACACCTAAAAATAAAAATACCTTTGAGGCTGGGGAGAGATGTCTGTTAAGAGCACTGGCTGTTCTTCCAGAGCACCTGGTTCCCTTACTCGCATCCATGTGGCATCTCACATCCAGCATTCTCTTCTGGCTTCCACTGGCACTGCATACATGTAGTGCACAGATATATGCAAAACCCCATGTGCATAAAATATGCACACCTTTAATCCCAACACTGGGAGGCAGAGGTTGGTGGATCTCTCTGAGCTTGAGGTCAGCCAGATGTACAAAGCAAGTTCCAGGACAGCCAGAGCATTATACAGAGAAACCCTGTTTTGAATTCCCACCCTTCTCCCTCTATCTTTAAAGGAAAACAAACAAGCCTTTTTTTTTTTTGATAATTGACCAGTTGACTTTTTTTTGAGTTCCATCCCTGGGAAGCACATGGTGGAAGGAGAAAACTGACTTGCATTCATCCATTTGAACCCATTCATCTCACCCAGGCCTTCATTCTCATTAGTAGCAATTATGATTAATTTTGTGTGCTTCTCGCTTGTCACACTACAGAACAGTCTTTTTTTTTTTAAAGATTTATTTATTATGTATATAGTATTCTGCCTACATATATCC
>LOJH01006348.1:18660-35126 GCA_001685095.1 Ellobius talpinus
GACCTTTGGAAGAGCAGTCAGTGCTCTTAACCTCTGAGCCACCTTTCCAGCCCCGTACAGAACAGTCTTAAACACTGTTTTGTTTAACAGTCTTAAACTAGGGCACTCATGTGTAATTCTGTCACAGACAACAGAGTCTGGCGAGGGTAGACAGTTCTTCAGGTACTGATTTGGGAGTGGGGCTATTTCTGCCATGTAGGAGGGAAAGAGAACTTTACAGTACTTGCATATGGCCAGCCCTGGAAGTGTCCTCTTGGCTAGGTCTTGGTCTTATGACCCTAATCTCATTGCAGAGGAGACTATAAAATATGTCCTTCCTATTAGCTTGGGAGAAAAACCACACTAGCCAGGCTCTTCACACCTGCCAGTCAGCAGCTGCATTTAGCAGGTCTGTCAGCAGAGTTGTGTGTGTGCCTGAGGCCAAGCACTTGCCGTTGAACCTCAGGTCCCTAAGTAAAGGGATACTTTATAAATCTCACCAGCTCTAGGCCAGGTCCTAGGTGGATGCGATGGTGTTAATGCCAATTTGACAAAATCTAGAATCAGCTGGGAGAGAAATGTACATGCCTGTGGTGAATTGCAATATCAATTGAGGTAGAAAGAACCACCCACTGTGGGTGGCACCATTCCCTGATGTAGATCTGGTATTGTACAAATGGAAAGTGAATTAAGCAATTAGCAGGGTTCATTTGTCACTGTTTCCCAATTACGGATGTCATGTGACCAACTGTTTCATGCTTCTAATGCTTTTGACTACCTAATATGATGGACTGACTTTGAACTGTGAACTAAAATAACTCCTTTAAGTTGCTTTTGCCAGTGTATTTTATCACAGTAGTAGGTAAAGAAACAAAGGAAGAGACCTTTTGCGCTGGCTCAGCTGTTCCCCTGGAGAAGCTGGACATCTCTTGTTCTTTTCCATATAGCCCTCAATCTGATTGGCCCTCGGGCTGTGGATGTGCTATCTGAGTTGTCTTATGCCCCTATGACTCCAGACCACTTTCCAACTCTGTTCTGCAAGGTAGGTGCTAGTCATCTAAATTTATTGTTTGTGATGGGAATCTCATGTAGTGCATGCTGGTCTCCAACTTCTTACATAACTGAGGATGACTTTGTCCTTCTGATCTTGCCCAAATGCTAGGATTGTAGGTGTGTATGGACTTGGTTTATATGGTGCTGAGAATCAAACCAATGGCTCCATATATGTTAGGCAAGCACTCTACCTACTGAACCACACCCCTAGCAGCAGAAGTTCTGTTTAAATGTTAGAGATTATTTCTTTTATAATGGTGGCAGGTTCTTTCTTTGAGGAGGGGTGTTTCAAGACAGAATTTCACTGTAGCTTTGGGACCTGTCCTGGAACTTGCTCTGTAGACCAGGCTGGCCTCGAGCTCACAGAGATCCCCCTGCCCCTGCCTACCGAGTGCTGGGATTAAAGGCGTGCACCACTACTGCCTGGCTAAGATATTCTTTGAAGTACATTTAATTTATTTGAATGTCAGATTTGTACGTTTATTAGTTTCTATAGCAGTTGGATTAAACTTTGAAGTAAAAGATGTGGACAGTGAACACGAAAAGATAAAGGTAAATGAATGCCCACTGAGGTCAGACTCTTTGCTTCTTTCGTTTTTTACTCACCAGTAACTTTTGTGCATGTGCCATCTTCAGGGAAGTAATGGTATCGCTGAACCCTAACAACATACTCAACCAGTCCTCTGACATGACAGCTGAGTAACTGAATGCTTTCCAGGAAGCGGTCACACAGCCACCTGGCAACTTGTAACATTATAAGCTCAGCATCAGTGATGGACGCTTCTGGAAGTTCAAACCTGAGTTGAGATTTTCATAGCAAATTGTTTAATAATTTCCTCTGTTTTCCCAGGTAGAGAAAACTTCCATGTTAGTGAGCAGATCCTTTCACAGGCTTCTCTATACTTTAAAGAATGATCCAACCCACACCCTTTGCCTGGCAAATGCCATATCTTGTCAGAATTCCTATGAAAGAGACTTGAGTGCTGTTGCAGATTTACCACTTCCCTTCATAGAGCAACAGTTTTATCAGTGAACTTTTCAAGGCAACTGAGCAGCTGTAACACAGGATCTGAATCTCTGTCCTGGAGTAGATGGATTGTGTTCTATGGGCATTAGCCTTTGTGTGGCAGATGCCCGAAGTTTGCTTGCAGAGTTCCCAGAGAAGACTCTTGATTAGTCTTTATTGTTCCTGATACTACTTAGCTAACCCAAGTGTTTTAACAAGATTTGGTAAAGAAAAATATTTTGTACTTAGCAATGACTATGCCACTGCTTCTCACCATCAAGTTACCTGAAACTAGAAGTGGTAGTATTCATAAGCAGAGGTGTGGAGGCTGTGCTCCAGTTTCAGGATGAAATGCATTCCTTGGCCTATATCTCTGTTAGGATTCAACAGAGGGTGGGCACTGACGGGTTCCCCCAGCACTGAGTCTCCTGACTAGCATGAGGGACGAGTGCTGACTGCTTGCTTTTTCTTTGCAGGAGATGAGTGTGGGCTATGCAAATGGGATCCGTGTGATGAGCATGACTCACACAGGAGAGCCGGGGTTCATGCTCTATATCCCCATAGAGGTGAGAGGGCTCCGTCTTCCTGTTTCACAGCAGGGCTACCAGTTTCCCAAAATTCTTCAGCACTGCCAGAGTTGGAGTGGTGTGTCCCACAAGTCCTGCGTAGGCTCCAGGAAAGAGGGTTTATCGTTTTTAGCAGTTAATGCTGAAGAGAGACGTCATTTTATAACTAAGAACTTGAGGGAGCACAGGATGTCCACATTCTTTCTCAGCATCCACATGATAGCTCACAACAATCTTGTATCCCTAGTTCTGGGAAATTTAAGCTGCCCTCTTCTGAACTCCTTGGGCACCAGACACACACAGTACACATGCATATAGGCAAAGCACTCATATACATGGAATAGAAATAAAATGTTTAAATATCTTTAAAAACTTGGCTGGGGATGTAGCTCAGTTGACTTTTTCTAGCATGTAAATCCTTGATTTGATCTTCAGCACTGTATCAACTGGTATGTATGGTAGCACATGCCTATAATCCCAGCACTTGAAGGTAGAAACAGCCCAAAAGTCACACACGATCATTTTTTCTCAGTTTAAAACTTATGAAATTAGTTATAGATTAAAAACTGACCATCTCCATCTGATTAGTTCCCATCAACTAACAAGAGCCTACTGCAGTAGTAGTAGTATTTTAACTAATTTCTAATCAATAATTTTGATGTATATACAGAGTTCTTAGCACCTTTTGAGTTACTTTTTTGTTTGATTTGAGATAGGGTTCCTCTGTAGTCCTGGCTGTCCTGGAACTTGCTCTATAGACCAGGCTGGCCTTGAACTCAGAGATCAGCCTGCCTCTGCTTCCCCAGTGCTGGGATTAAAGGTGTGTTACCTGCTTATGACTTTGTTATTTTAATGGGTCTTGGGGGTCTCAGTATTATAGCCCAGACTGGCCTAGAACTCATGGTCCTGGTGTCTCTACCTCCTGGGTGCTAGGGTTATAGATGTGTACCACACATCTATATGCCTGGTTATGCCAGTTACAATTAAACTTCCCTATGAATGAAGCAGAATGAAATTGAAAGTCAGTCTGCAGAGCTGACGGTCTTTCCATCCATTGTCTACCTTCTTGCTTCTAAAACTGGACTGTCTTTTCTGGAGCACTCATTTCTGCTAGTCTTGGAACATGGCTAGCTAGCTAAGCTGCTGCTTTGCTGCCTAATACTTTGCTTTCTTCCTGGCATGTCCTTCCATAAAGACATCTCTAAGCTCACTACTGTTCCCTCTCAGGCCTCACATCATCCCCTCCCAACACACATTATGATTTTTTATTTTCAAATGTATGTATATGTACCTTAATATCTGTCTGTTGCACATGTGTGTGCAGGGACCTGAGGAGGCCAGAAGAAGGTGTGAGATTCCCTGGAACTGGACTCACAGGTAGTGGTAACCTGATGAAGTTTTGGAAGCACAAGTGCTTTTAACTGCTGAGCAATCTCCCCATCATTCATACCACTTTTTTGTTTGTTTGTTTGTTTCGTTAAGACAGGGTCTCACAGGGGCTGAAGAGATGGCTCAGAGGTTTAGAGCACTGACTGCTCTTCCAGAGATCATAAGTTCAATTCCCAGCAACCGCATGGTGGCTTGTAACCATCTCTAATGGGATCTGATGCCGTCTTCTGGCCTGCAAGTGTACATGTGGAGCACTCATACATAAAATATAAATAAAATTAAAGAAAAGATAGGGTCTCACAATATAGCTCTGGCTGTCCTGAGACTCACAATGTAGAACAGTCTGGCCTTGAACTTTCAGAGACCCCCTTGCTTCTGCTTTCTGAGTGCTGGGATTAAAGACATGTGCTACTCTGTCCAGCCACATCACTTTCTGAGTGATGACCTTATTTAAAGCTGTCTTCCTACCTGTGTCCTCTCCTTTCCCCATTTCCTCTGTAGCACTTAGTACTTTCCAATAAAATTACTTGTGTAGCCAGGTGGTGGCACACGCCTTTAATCCCAGCACTCAGGAGGCAGAGGCAGGTGGATCTCTGTGAGTTCAAGGCCAACCTGGTCAACTGAACTAGTTCCAAGACAGCCAACCAGGGCTTTTACACAGAGAAACCCTATCTCCAAAAACAAAATAAAAAATTACTTGTGTATTCCTGGGACTTCCTTGTATAGTTTTTATATTCCATCACTCAAGTAAGTAGGTTTCACACAATAAGTCATACTAGGTGTTTCCTTTGGAGTTTTTGCTCATATCTTTGTCCTTTGACCATGCTACCTCCCCATCTCCCATCCCCCAGGGCCAGGTCTGGCTTTGTAGCCCAAATTGGCCTCAAACTCTGTCTTCTTGTATCAACCTGGGACTGTACCCACCTTATCAGGCTTCCTGTCTTACACCACAATGAACTATTTAATTTAGGCAGTATGTTTGGGGGAGGGGCATACCTGTGTCATGGTACATGCTGGAGGTCAAAGTTGATCATTTATTTATTTTTGGTTTTTTTAGACAGGGTTTCTCTGTGTAACAGTCCTGGCTGTCCTGGAACTTGCTTTGTTGACCAGTCTGGCCTCAAACTCACTGAGATCCACCTGCCTCTGCCTCCCAAGTGCTGGGGTTAAAGGTGTGTGCCACCACTGCCCGGCAAAGTTGATAAGTTTTGAGAATCGGTTCTCTCTTGTCACTTCGTGGGATCCAGGGGTCAAACTAACATGGAGGCACCAATACCCCAGCCTGATCTTTTGTATCAGTTTATTGTTCATTTCCTACCCCGCCACACACACATTTCTTGGGGCTTATTTTGGTTAACAGTTTGAATAGGTCCACCATTGAGGATAAGTTATGGTGGAAAATTGGGTATTTTGCCTGTATGTAGACACAGTGCCCAGGAGTTCTGACATGGGTATTAGGTCCCCTGGGATTGGAGTTAAAGATGATTGTAAGCTGCCATGTGAGTGCTGGGAATTAAACCCCGGTCCTCTGCAAGAGCAGCAAGTGCTCTTACCTGCTGAACCATCTCTCTAGCCCCTCTAGATACTTTGTACATGATAATTTTTTCTGTATTGTCATTTGATACATGGTATGAGGTGGTTTTTGCATGTATATTACCCAGAATTGAACCAAGGGCCTTGTGTACACTAGGCAAGTAGTCTACCACCAAGCCTGTAACTGTTAGGAACGGTCTCCGAACTGAGCTATATGTCTTCAGCAGCTTCAAGGTTTTTTTAAAATATGAATGTACTTGTTCAAAATCAGCTGTTAAAAATTCTTGGATAGAATCCTCGGGATGTAACATTCCAATTAATCAGAAAGTACACTGGTTGCTAACTTTCCTTCTTGTCATATAGTATGCTCTGCATGTCTACAATGAGGTGATGAGTGTTGGACAGAAGTATGGAATCCGGAATGCTGGGTATTATGCTCTTCGAAGTCTCCGAATTGAGAAGTTTTTTGCCTTCTGGGGACAAGACTTAAACACCCTCACCACTCCCATGGAATGTGGAGGAGAGTCTCGTGTGAAGTTAGAGAAGGTATTTTTTCAGATCCCCCCTTGTGCCTCTCAGCTGAGCAGTGTGATTTGTCTAAGGTAATAAGGAAAATCAGGAAAGACAGGGAAGTGCTGGCATCAGGTAAATCACAAGGAGGAGAGGAGACACTGGGATGCTCATCTTCCCATGGAATACACTTGCTTACACATCTTACTGCCCAGAGGGTGGAGGACATTGGCATGGTTTTTTTTTTTTTTTTAAGTTGATTGTGGTCATTCATTAATGTACCACAAGTTAGTCATCTTACAGCCAGCTTTTTTCTTCAAATATATTTTTAACTTTTAATTTTGTGTATGCATGTGTATCTGTGTGAGGTGTATGCATTTGAGTGCAGTTGCCAAAAGAGAGCGCTGGTTCCTCTACAAAAACCACATATTTTTAACTTCTGAGATCTCTCTCCAGCCCTAGGTGTTGTTATTATTATTTATAGAAAACTGTAGTTCAAGAGATTATTCTATGAATTCTTTCCCACGTCTGAACCTCATCGAGTGTCCTGCCCCCTTGGCTTCTCAGAAGCCAAGTTTGTTTCTGTTCTATAGTGTAAGCATGGCACAAGTTTGCCAGTGTATGATTCCCCTCCTACTTTTAACCTGGATGGTGTTAAGTTTGCACCTTGCTTTATTCACAGCAATGTATTTAAGCAGTTCCCTGTCAGTATACCTGTAGTTTGTTTTCTTTCTTTTCTGAGACAGGGTCTCACTATGTAGTCCTGACTGGTCTGGAACTTCCTATGTAGACCAGGTTGTCCTTGAACTCAGAGATCCACCCCAGCCTCTCTACCTCTCAAGTGCTGAGATATAAGGTGTGCGCCATCATGCCCAGCTATAGTATTCCTTTGGCCACTGCATATAACTAGATGTAAAAAAGTACATGCAATTTTTTTTGTGCCGTGAGTGTTAATAACTTATTAAAATGACCTGTATTTTAATTACTATTAAGTTTGTTCACCTGTATATATAAGTATAAACATTGATGCATATAGATGCGTGGACTTTTAGTTGGAAATACACCAAGGTTACCTCTAACTTTGTGGAGTTGGTTCTTTGCTGCTGCATTTAAATGGGTTTTGGGCTCTAACTCAGGATTCTAGGTTTGTATGATAAGAGCCTTAACCTGCTGAGCCATCTTGACATTCTTCTATCAAGTATTCTTGATTAATTTTTCTATATTCCTTTCTAATATCTTCTATTTCATGTAGGCTTGTGATTGAAACATGTAAACGGAGACTGCTCATTCATTTCCTGGCCACCCAGACCTGACACAGAAACTATATTAATTACAACACTGTTTGGCCAATAGCTTAGGCGTATTACTAGCTAGCTCTTACATCTTAAATTAACCCATTTCTATTAATCTGTGTATCACCATGATGCTGTGGCCTACTGGTAAGGTTCTGGATTCTTTCTCCTTCGGTAGCCACATGGCCTCTGCCTGACTCTGCCTTCTTTCTCCCTACATTAAATTTAGTTTTCCCACCTAGTTCTATTCTGTCTTGCCATAGGCCAAAGCAGTTTCTTTATTAACCAGTGGTAATAAAACATATTCACNCTTAAATTAACCCATTTCTATTAATCTGTGTATCACCATGATGCTGTGGCCTACTGGTAAGGTTCTGGATTCTTTCTCCTTCGGTAGCCACATGGCCTCTGCCTGACTCTGCCTTCTTTCTCCCTACATTAAATTTAGTTTTCCCACCTAGTTCTATTCTGTCTTGCCATAGGCCAAAGCAGTTTCTTTATTAACCAGTGGTAATAAAACATATTCACAGCATACAGAGGGGAATCCCACACCAGAGATCCATTCAAAGAAGCGTGCACTTTGGCTGTTACAAAAGTTCATCTGGTATCTCTGTTGTGGATGCAGATTTTCACAGTGCCTCAAACATCATTTTCCAAAAGCTAGCAGGAATGAAGGGTATATATGTGTGTGCATCTTTCCATTGCACGTACCTGCTTGCTCCCCACCTTCACATGCCAAGAACTGTCGTGGAGACTGGTGTCTCAGGCTTTCTCCCCTTTTCTTTTTAGGGCATAGATTTCATCGGTCGGGATGCCCTGTTGCAGCAGAAGCAGAATGGGGTGTATAAACGCCTTGCTATGTTCATCTTGGATGACCACGACACAGACCTAGACTTGTGGCCTTGGTGGGGAGAACCCATTTACCGGAATGGGAAGTATGCTGGCAAAACCACCAGTAGTGCCTATAGCTACACTCTTGAGCGCCATGTATGCCTGGGTTATGTACACAATTTTTCTGAGGACAATGGGGAAGAACAGGTGGTGACAACGGATTTCATCAACCGAGGAGAATATGAGATTGACATTGCAGGACATCGGTTTCAGGCCAAGGCCAAGCTCTACCCTGTCACCTCCTTTTTCACTCACAAGCGTAGGAAGGATGATGTGGAGCTGAGTGACTTTCATGGGAAGTAATGCCAAGACATTGTCCCTTCCTCCCATTCTCTCACCATGAGGAGCATCATTCTGGGAGCTTTTTCCTTCGTCCCTGTCTTCTTACTGAAGGTATCTTTGTCCCCTTGCTTTTCAGATTGACCTACTTTAAACATTTTCCTTGAAAGCCTTTTTTTGTCCTCCCATTTCATTTTCATTTGCTGTTACCCCTCCTCACAATCCAGGCTCTTCTCATCCCTCCAGCAGGCCAGTCCCACAGTGGAAGGCAGGAGCCACTTGTGGAGTTAAGGTGACAAACTGATCTTTAAATTCATCTTAAGGCAAATTGGTATTATTTCTTAGGGCAGAATCCAACTCCCCTGGGCTGGGGTTCTTAGAGTAATCTGCTAATATTGGTAGATTACTGTGTGTCTGCTGTAGCCCTGGGAATAGCTTATATTTTAAGAGGCAGATGATTCTATTCCACTGTGCTGTAGGGTACCACCTGATACCTCTTAACCATCTACCTCACTGATGAGAGGATTGCATGGGCACTGCCTGCTCTGTGGAAGGGACAAGTGGTTAACCTGGTCCCCAGCCCTCCGACTTCTTAGATGTTTAGGCCAGGGCCACCTGTCTGCAATATTATTTCTGCTATTTTGTATGAGGTTGTTTGTTTTTTTAGCTGAGTAAACAAGTGTGCCAGGAAAAACAAACAAAACCCGTGTTGCTTTTCCCAGCAGGAGCAGTGTGAACTCCAATGCTGAGTTGTTGCTTTTCTGTCAGCTTCTCATAGGTCAGCTAGCTATCCTTGATTTTCTTCAGATGGCTTCTAGCCTCACCTGTGCCTTGCGTAGTTTGCCAATGACCTCAACATTCATTCCTATCCCTTTAGAAGAGAGAGGATTGTGTGAGTTGTCTTGGGTAAGTAAACCATGCTGTTCATACTGCGTTCCAGAGAGCTACCAGAGCCTCAGGCTTCCCACCGCTGGCATGAACAAAGCCATTGAGAGCTGTAAGTACAATGCTGGCCAGAGGCTGCTTTCCACCTCTTCTTTCCCAGCTCCCCACTCTGGCCCCATAGAACCTCTGGAATGGAAAGTGCCTGGAGTACTCACCAAATGTGTACCACACATTTCAAGGGTACTGCTGTTTTCTTTCTGTGATATGGTTTCTCATTGAAGTTCAGGTTGGCCTCAAATTTGCAGTGATCTTGCCTGAGTCTCCTGAGTACTAGGATTTCAGGTGTGGGGGCAGGATGTTTTCTGAAGGTAAAGCTTGGATGGCAGGCTGTGCTATATAACACCAGCACTTAAATTTTCTTCTGTATACAAACTGACCTAGTCTGCACTTGAGAACCTTTAATTCGACTGTAGTTCTCAGTAACTTGGAAACATTGGTTCTGCTAAATCTACATTACTAGAAACCTTTCATTTCATTAGAGCTGCTCAAAAATCTCAAGTGTTTTTTTGTCATTTCTGTGGAACCTGTTACCTACTCAGACTGGTTCTTTTTATACATTTCTTGCTATTTTGTCCAGCTAGGCCACTCCTATTTGGCTTCTGAGAAGATTTTAACTGACTTATTAAAGGGCACACGATTAGAATTTGGTGTGAGGGGAAATTGCTATTTTGGAGAAAATGTGTATAACTCCGCTGAGCGAGCGGTGGAGATCAAGAGCAGACCCTTGGCTGACCTGTGAAGATGAAAGTAGAGATGCACGACTCCAGGGATCTGTGCTCTTTGAAATATGCTTATAAGGCTGCACAGTCTGAATGAAAGCTGACTTCAAATTGAATACAGATTTTGAGCAAACTTTCCCTTTTAACATTTGGAAGTGTTACCACTTAAGTTCCAAATTGGGGCAGGGGGCCTTCCAAAACAGTAATAGTTTAAAATTAGGTGTCACCACCAAATGTCATCAAGAGTATTTTTGGCATAGACTGATTTCTTCTCTGTACTTCTTAATCTCTAGTTAATTAACTGTCCTTTCTAAGTAGGAAGGAAAGTGCTGTATTTAAAATTCTATAGCAACTTTTGGGCTGGAGAGATGGCTCAGAGGTTAAGAGCACTGGCTGCTCTTCCAGAGGTCCTGAGTTCAATTCCAAACAACCACATGGTGGCTCACAACCATCTGTATGAGATATGGTGCCCTCGTCTGGCCTGTAGGAGTATGTGCAGAAAGAACACTGCATGCATTATCAATTATCTTTTAAAAAATCATAAATAAAATTATATAGCACCTTTCTTAGTAAGTGTTCAGCTAGAAGTCCTCGCTGTTGCTGATATCAACTTTTGAGCTCACAGACAGTGCTTGTCTTGCTAGGAAGGCATGAGACGGCCTGAGAGTGGGACACACAGGGCTGTTTTGAAATGCCTTCTCGGGGGAGGGTCATGGTCCTGTTCCTTCAACCGTGATTAGGCATTGGATTTTGAGTTGCCACTTGTTTACTGTGTACCCCAAAACAAACTTATATTTGGCACTAAATGCATCCTTAGAAGTTCTCTTGGCCATTCAAACATAAGTAATTGCAAATCTGACACCCCCCCCCATTTTGCCCTGATATAAGTGCTTTAAATTGACTGCTCTCTTCTACTAAGCCTGCAGCTTTTCCTATGCTTGGTGTTGTAAGCACCTTAGACAGTCAAGGGGGACCACTTAACCTGAAACACCTGATCCCCTCCCCACAGTGTTGCTAGAGCATTCTGGGCTCCTCAGGTTGTTAACAGAAATGCTAGTCTAGAGCGCTGGCACTCAACCTGTGAACTGCAATCCCATTGGGGGTCACTAAGACCATCGGAAAACAGACATTTACATTGCAATTCATAACAGTAACAAAATTACATTTATGAAGTGGCAATGAAAATAATTTTATGGTTGGGGGTCACCATGACATGAGGAACTGTATTAAATGTTCACACCATTGGGAAGGTTGAGAACCGCTGGTCTATAGGCATGATTGAAAATCCAGGAAGAACATCCTAAGTTGTGTGACATTTTGTGACAGTACAGTTTGGGGAGCCAGTTAGCTTAAGGGAATGTAAACACTTCAGCTTTAAATGACAGATTTAAATGACAGATTCTCTGGAATAATCTGTTGTCACATCTACTTACCAGAGATGAGGAGTTCCACGTTCTCTTCTTTGATTTATAGTAGCAATTAAATCTCTTTGAACAAGGTAACAAATTATATTGAAGACCTAGGATTGGGAGTTTTCTGTGAGCCTTGAAATATGAAGATATTTTCTCTTAGTTGTTCATTACATAAAGCCTGTTTCTCAGTACTACCATAGCCATCTGAAATATACTCAAGCTTGTAACAGTTCCCTTCCATGACATAGGTACTGAACTTAGAAGAAGGGACAAGGAAGAATGGCATAATTAGTCTTAATTGTGAGCATGCTCACGGACTTTAGTTCTTCCATGGGTCCTGGGACACAGCACTAAACCCTAGCTTCAGTCTGGTCTCCAAGAGCCCATTTCTGTAGCAAGTGGAGTGCAGCCTCTTGTTGGGGGAAGTACACTAGCTCTGGCCTGTCTCTCCTCTATGCCTAATGTGTTCCAGGCTGCTGTGTCCAAGAAAAGTAACTAGATACGAAAAACAAATTTATGAACTTTAGTATTCTGCTGCTCTGCTTTTGGATCTGGTTGGCAGTGGCAGTATGAATTAACAGATAGCAGGAACTGCTAAAGGTTTGTTTGCTTTGTTTCACTGGAGACTCACAGCTTTGGTTTTCTGGTTGCTAGCATCATCTGAAAAGACCTTCACTGTCCTTGGGGAGAATTGTATGCCTTCCAGTGTTGGCACTAGCCCTGGAAGCCTGTCATGGAAGAGCAGTTGCACCATCCCGTTTGCAAGGGTGGACTACAGATTTCATCCATCTTTCTCTTACTTCTTAGCCAAGGGTATCAGGTTTATAGCATTTAGGGCAGAGAAGAATGACTTGTCATTTTTCATTTTCTGCATCCCAACACCCCCACTTCACAAATGTTGATAGATAAGTAGCACAGTATCAACACAGCACAGGTCCATTTCTCATGGCTAAAGAATGTCCATCTCGTCCTTATGTCTGTAGACACATAGAGTGAGCATCAGCCAGTGAGTAGGAGAGTGTCTGAGCTATAGCTGTGTCCTGTGCGCATGTCAGAAATGGTAAGCGAGCTGGGGCCTCTCCTCTCCCTCTGCCTGCACTTCTTTTGGTCTCCTAGGTGCTGATCTGTAAGCCCCATTTTCATGCAATGTGGAGCTTTCTTCTGCAGTTCCTCAACAGTACCAACACACTGTTCTTCATAAGGATTGAGTGTTTCACACATCTTTGTCTTTTCTTAGTATGTTAAACTTCAGCATTTTTCTAAGACTCCTGACCTCTCTAAGCAGTTGTCTACATCTGAATAATTATATTTATTTTCTTCATATTTGATTCACCTGTTTTTATTCTTCGCAGACATCTACCTCCTTGTCTGTGAGGGACAGATTACAAGAGGAGGGGGAGTTATCTTTATCATGTTTCAAAAGATCTATGCCAGGATTTCCTTTGCACACTAAGAGCTGAAGCTTGCTTGGAATACTCCTCTCAGCCTAGGTCTAGTGCCTTACACTCTAGAGTCCAGTAGTGGACTGGGGTAGGAAGGAAGAATGTTTGGGCTGGGTTCTCATTACCCTATGTCAGCCTCCTTCCTCAGAATAGTCTGGGTGTGGGGTGAAAAGTGCATAGCTCATCTCACTGAAAGCTTCTCTAAGTTCACACTTAACTCTCTGGTCAATGCTTAAGACATAAACATCATTGTAATTACCATAAGGTTCTGTACATTTGCATTTAGTGTGGGTCCGCTCGGCTCCCTTCTGTCCCTGTCAGAGTGTGGTCCTGAGAACGCTCTAGATATTGGAGTAAATAAGACCTTTTCCCAAGAGCAGATTCAGCTGACTTTGGACACATAGGGTGGGTAACTGCATTTCTTGGCCAGAATTATTTCTGGATGGCTGGATTTGAGATTTTCTTTTCATGTATTAGGTATATAAATGAATAAAAATGTTTTCATTAACTATTGCTGTGTCCATTTGTGAAGTGTCCTTTAACTTGGTTACAACATGGTATTTGCCTGCCTTCTCAAAGGATAACACTGTTCATAAAACCATTTACATCTGTGATGCTAAGGGGTTTAGAACATAACCCACTACCACATACATGTAAGCAAACCCATGTTCATGTAAGAGGGACAGAGGGTACTAGCCAGCTGCAGAGATGCCAATATCAAAATTCTAAAATGATGTAGATAAGACCTAAATGTGTCCAGGCTTGCAAAATTTCTCTGTAGGGAGTAGGGGACTTAAGTGACGTCTGACGGGGCAGAAGTAGACGTGTCACTTGCTGTCCTCCCCTCCCCTCTCCACTGTTGGTTCTCCTTCATAAGTTCCAGAAACTTTGGATGACTGATGTCAAGATTTGTCCTCAGTGGTTTCTCAGAACAATGGTAAACTTGGGTACACACAAGAGGATTTCTTGGAGAGACAGCTCTGAGATCAAGAGCACTTACTATGAAGAGGCCTAACATCAGTGTAGCCATGACAGGCTGCAG
This sequence comes from Ellobius talpinus, assembly GCA_001685095.1. Classification (NCBI taxonomy): domain Eukaryota; kingdom Metazoa; phylum Chordata; class Mammalia; order Rodentia; family Cricetidae; genus Ellobius; species Ellobius talpinus. The sequence continues at coordinate 32,719 of LOJH01006348.1, forward strand.
ACCAACAGTAGTGAGACTGGGCCTCACCACAGCAATAACCGGGAAAAGCCACAGACTGTACCCTTCAGGGGGCCAATCAGAATTGAGACAAGTACTACTAGATGCTCCAGAACATTAAGGATAGTTTACCTAACTTGTATATAGGTTACCAATTTCCTTGTAGTAATGCCAGTACCAATCCCTGTTTGACAAGGGTCAAACTTCACTCATCCTTTCCAGTCAGAAGTTCAACCCTCATCTGGATCCAGAATTTCCCTACCACCCCATCCTTTACTCCTTAAAATCCTGCCTTAGTTGAGCTTAATGCTCTTCTTAATCCAACCTGTGAGAACAGGAGAGCTCAAGTTTAAGCTGACAATAAAGGCTCTTTCCTTTTGCCTAAGATTTCAGACTCCTGGTGGGCTCTGGGGGACTCATGATGCAGGCATCATGTGTCTGCCTAGTACTCGAAGAGGCCAGAATGAGGGCATCAGATTCCCTGGGACTACAGTCACAAGCAGTTGTGAGTGTGTGAGTGCTGGGGACTGAACCGCTGTCCTCTGGGAGAGCAGCCATTGCTCTCAACCAATGAGCTATCTTTCCAGCCCACACTTTCTGATCATGGAGAGGTCCCAGGTTCAGGTCCCAGCACCCACATGGCCTCTTACAACCCTCTGTAAATCCATTTCCAAGGGATCCAGCAACTTCTGACCTCTGCAGACACCAGGCACGCACAGGGTACACATACATACACGCAGAGAAAATACTCATGCCTTATGCCCACCACCCCTCCCCCATCTGTTTTGCTTTTTCAAGACAGGGTTTCTCTATAGCCCTGGCTGTCCTCAAACTCAGAGATTCACCTGCCTCTGCCTCCTGAGTGCTGGGATTAAAGGTGTGAGCCACCAATGCCCAACTCTATCCTTTATTTTTATTTTTGTGTGAATGTGGGCACTTGAATGCTGTGTGGAGGTCGGAAAACAGCAACAGACCTAAAGCGGCTATGTGAGCATGATAGGTTGGGGTTAGATATATTACCTGAACAGCAATTTCCTCCAAAGTCCTGAGGCTCTGTAAGGGTCAGCATGTTCCAAGCCAGGCAGTGGAGGCTCCTACCTCTCCAAGGATATATTAGCAGTAAGGACACTGAAGAGACATGCCAACCTGTCCAAGTGCCTATAAGTTGTGTGGTGGGCACACACCTACATCTTGTTATAATAGGAGTTTGAACTCTTGCTTCTCCAGCCCACACCTCCCCTGTGCTGTGCTACTGCATTTGGTTTTGGATCCCTGATTTTTGGCATGAATCAAGTGTTCCACCCCTGCCCCATTTATTCCCTTATCCTTTCCCTCCTTAAAGACAGGTCTCACCTGACAGTGGTGGCACACACCTTTAATCCCAACACCTGGAAGACAGAGACGGGTAATGAGGTCAGCCTGGTCCACAGAGTGAGTTCAAGGACAACCAGGGCAACACAGAGAAACTGTCTTGAAAAAATAGAAACAAAAACAAACACAAAAAGGGTCTCATGCATCCCAGCTGGGTTCTAGCTCCTTGGCTGTAGCCAAGGATGACCTAGAGCTGTGGTTCTTAACCTTCCTAATGCTGTGACCCTTTAATACATACACTTCATGTTGTGGTGGCCCCCAACCACAAAATTATTTTTGTTGCTACTGCATAACTGATCTTTCTGTTATGAATTGTAAATATTTTTGGAGATAGAAGTCTACAGGGTCTAAAGGAGCCTCGACCCACAGGTTGTGAACCCCTGGTCTAGGCCTTTGGGTCCTGCTGCCTGTACCTCCTGAGAGCTGGGATTGCAGGTGTGTGACACTTGCTGTATGCACTGCTGGGAACCAACATCAGCACTCCAACCATTTAAATCACATATTCAGTAAATATGAATTATGCTATGAGCACAATAGTCTAATTTTAGAACATTTCACCAGCCTGGTAATATTTCTGTGTGTCCTCTTAGGTTTGTTTGAACATTGTCCAGGTTGGTCTTAACAAATAGGCTGAAGCCAGCTTCCTATCTCAGCCTCTGGAGGAGCTGAACTACTATATTTCTATTACTTAAAACATTATTTTGGGGGCTGGAGAGATAGCTCAGTGGTTAAGAACACTTCTTTCCTGCCCTTCCCAAAGACACACGTTTGATGCTAGCATGCACATCCACATGACCTCTAACAACCATGTATAACTGGTTCTAGAGGGTGTGATACCCTTTTCTGGCCTTGATAGGCACTGCTTGTCTATGGTGCAAAAGCATGCAAGCAGGCAAAACAGTCACACAGAAGTATTATATTTAAAAACCTATTCTTATTTTATGTATAAGTATTTTGTCAGGGGCTGGAGAGATGGCTCAGAGGTTAACATTGCCTGTTCTTCCAAAGGTCCTGAGTTCAATTCCCAGCAACCACATGGT
>LOJH01006349.1:7053-17640 GCA_001685095.1 Ellobius talpinus
AGAGAGAGAGAGAGAGAGAGAGAGAGAGAGAGAGAGAGAGAGAGAGAGATAGCCGTGAGGTAATCCTGGCCAAAGGCAGTCAAACCTGGAAAGAGCTAGAAAACACAGAAAGAAAGAGCTCCAGTCATTGATTACAGATTTTTTTTGGAAAATAAAAACACCCATATATAGGGGAAATACAAGCAAGAAAGAAGAAAACCCCAAACCAGGAAAATTCAAACACACAGCAAAGACTCCTTTCTGAATTATGAATATAATGTTGGAAGTGGATCAACAGAAGCCAATAAATTGGGGACAACAATAAGTGAGATAAATAAGGACAATGTATCACTAGATATAGTGAAAAATAAAATTAACAGAGAAAAAGGAACAAATTAAATACAAAGACTAGAGCAAGATTGACACTGTTTTTCGAACAACACTGGAAGAGATTGAAGAAATAGTTTCTCAACACACACACACATACACACACGCACATATCCACATACATACACACAAATGTTACAACATATATATCCAGTCAAATCATCAATCAAATTTGAGGATATAAGCACTGTAAGGCTAGACATCTGGTCACATGAGAGCTTACACTAGGAACACACATGAAAAGAATACACACAAAATGAATAGAGATAAGAAGCAATTTCAGGAAGACTGTGATATAAAGAATAGGAAAATCAATAATTGACCAAGAACTTTAAAAATAAAAGAATATCTTGAGAACACAAAAAGAAAAAGTATATTCAAATGACACTCAGAACATTCTAGAATTAAAAATAGAGTAAAGTAAACGAAGCGATAAATAGATAAAGTTGGGAGGTTATTAAACATGAGTAGATCTTAGGTCTAACCATAAAAGCAGACAGTGTGAATAGGATCTGTCATTTAGTTTTTATATCAAAAGAAAAAGACTTGTTTATAAAGTTTAAAATGAGGCAGGAAAAGATGGAGAAAAGTAAAGAAAAGAAAATTTAAAAGTAAAATAAAACAGCAGCAATACCTGACTGTATCACTATTAAATAATTAAGACTAATACCAAAGCATCACAGACTATATTTAACAATATAAAAATGTTTCAACCAAAAATGTTGTCCAAATAAATTACAACAAAATTATTCAGAAACATTAAAAATAAAAATATAGATGAGGTAAATATGAGCCAAAACTAAGATGTGATAGTATTCTAAGAATCTGTCAAAATATAATGTGGAGAAAAATATGGTGTAGTGATGAGCAGATTTGTTCAAGATTTCACTTTGGGTTACCTAGAAAATGAGCCAGCTGGAGTCAACTCCAAGAACCTCTTTTCTGCCAGGAGGAGAAACTGCATGGCAGCTCAGCTTCCTGTGGTACCACAGCCCCTCCCCTACAATCAAAGGACATCTGATAGTAGAGAGATGCTATAAAGAGTGATAGTATCATTCCAAAATGCCTAGGAACCACATGGTCTGCATCTCCTCTCATTCATAAATCTACACGCACAATTCTCTGTGGAATAATTCAATGAGGGATTCAATTCATCTTCCAGGGAGAGAGACTTCTACTCAGGTTAGGGTCCTTTCATCCCTTTCCATAAAAGGTGGTCTTCTTTTTGTCTCTTCCTGGCTGCTGCCTTCAGGATATGTGCCTTTGTGCTTCCCATGAACCAGATAGTCTTGCAGAACATGCTCAGAACATTGCTGCTGTAGCATGGAGGATAGTTTTATGGGGGGGGAGAACTCATGAATCTAGTTTGCCTGAAAGAGGGAAGGGAAACACAAAATATGTTTTATATTTAAAGGAAAAACATTACCAGTGCAAGATAACATTAAGAATATGTGGTTCTGACATCTTGAAGATGAATAAGTAAGTTGGCTCCTATAAATAATTTCTGATTGCTACTTTTTATTAGTAATAGTCTTTTGTTGTTTTACTTCTGCAACATAGCAACAAGAGATGAGGTAAGGGTAGATTTTTGTAGACAAACTCTACATTTTAAAAAGAGAAGAAATAGCTATGATAAAAATAGAAATTATTTTTAAATTGAATTATTATAAAGAACTAAAACTGAATATATTTTAATAGGTATATAAAATGGTTAAATTGTCAGAAATATTCAATGTATTAAAATTCATGACAAGTTGGATGAATGAATGAATATTTTATTTGAATTTTAAATGATAACGAATGTTCTCTCCTTTCATCAAATATCATCCTATCATGGCGTTAGATACTTTGTGATACTTTCTATCCCAAAGAGATAGAGGGTAAAAATTATCCAACTTTATATATATTTCTAAAACATCATAGCCAGCTGAAGCTAACATAATATCCATAATATCAATGAATTGCTCTGTCTTGAGTCCTTGGATTAAGGGTATGTGGCACCACTGCCTGGCCTCTAGTGGCTTAGCTCTGCGCTCTGATCTTCAGGCAAGCTTCCTTTATTAAAATAAAAACAAAATATCACTATACCCTTTACTCCATTTAAAGAATTGGAACCTGAACATATAATAAATATTTGTTGAGGCCCAACTTTTTGATGATGAGAATGGGATTACAGTGTGTGGTCTTCCCACTTAAGAGCCTATACTACTGACGATCATAGTGTATCATTGTTCTTCCATGAATTCCAGGAGAAATCACTTTTATCCTGACTACTAATAGACTGTAGAGATGAAGGAAAAACTTCCATTGTAACTCCTCTTCCCCAAAGAGTCCATGCAAATGTACTGACTATAGCATTCCTAGGACTGGCTTCAAGACATTCCTGCTTAGGGAGTCATAGACCTGTGTGCAGCTCCTAGGACATTGGGGATGCCAACATGTGACTCTTACTCTGCTGGAAAACATCCTTTTCTTGCTACACATTGTGTATGACTGCAGCAACTAGTTTACTTAGCCTTGAGTGCTTTCCCTTTAAAGTTGTAAATAGGAAACCTATCCATTTTCTCTTCCAACAAGAACATGGAAGACTTAGCTAATGCTATCAGAAAAGAAAAATAATTATTCACTCTTCTAATTATCAGTCAACAGACAAAATACTTAAACTAAAAATGACATTTGATGAGTTACTTAGAATATTTTATCACCATCACCAATGTAGTAGAAAGCCAAATAAATTAGCCCCATTTATAATAAATCTGAGAGTCAGAAAGTTGCTAGGCATGAACATAACCAAAACTCTCCATGCTAGCCATGGATGACATCTTAAATGCTGATTAAAGCACAAAGAAGTCAGGAAGAAATAAATATAGCATGCCCTTAGTTGATTAAAAAAATACAGAGTCAATAATGCTCGAATTATCTAGGTCAGGGCAATCCCCATAAAGTTGTCAGTGGAGTATTTGAGAAACTTGATAAACTTAACAAATTTATGTGGAAACATTAAAAGGCCACATGTATCTAAATTAATAATGAAATGGAAGGTTAGGGAAAAAGGAACCTGCCATTTCAAGTGTGCAAAAAATGCTTCAAAGTTGCATTTGCAAAGACATTGTTAATGGCCTTAAAACACATACATAGATTAGCTAATAACGTCAGAAAATTATGGGTTTGACTGATGATTAATCATACACTTGCTTGAAATATATATGGAGAATAGAATAGGTGGGTATGAATAGATGATGTAATGGTTTGGGTCAAGAAACTGCCAGAATAGAAGCATATATAAAGGGAATTTGGGTGGATTGAGAATTTAAGTGATGAATTTAAATCAAAACACAAACCTATTCTGAGAACATGATAAACGCATTTAGTAGACAAAAAACTGAGAGAAGAAAATTGCAGTATATAACCATGGCAAGGGATTTATTCCTAGAATTCACGAGGAGATCCAAGAAGTCAACAAAACATCATAATTCTTAAGAAAAATGGGAAAGGATAAGAATAAGCAGTTTCAGCAAATCGAGCCTCCACAAGTTAGCAAGAACGTAAAGAGTTCCTGGGTATGGAATGTGAGCAGATGACTCAGTCAGTGCTCGGCTTGAAGGCATGAAGATCTGAGTTCTGTCCCTAGAACCCATGGGAAAAAGACACAGTGGCTTGTTTCTGTAATTCCAGCTGTACGGAGGTGGAGAAAAGTGCATCCCTGAGGCTTACTTACCAATAAGTTCATCAGACTTATTTGGTGAGTTCCAGACCTGTGAGGGCACCTGACAATAGCTACAGATTTGCTTTGGCCTCCACAAATGCACAAGCAAGCAAACACACACAAACACACACACCCCTCTGCACATATATAAAAGAGCTTCTGAATTATGTTAATTGTTAGGGCTACATGATAGTTAACTGCTATCTTTTACTTACTATATTAATAAAATTTTTTAATGCTGGAAACAATAAATCTGTTGAGGATGAAGATCATCCTCAAAGAACACTCAGCAGTGGCTATTCAAATGATAGCCTGTGGATATACACTTTGTATAAATGCATATAGACTATAAATATATATAGTATAAGTATATATATATATATAAATATATATATAAATATAGACTATAAATCTACCTATCTATATCTATCCAGCTATCTATCTAATCTATCAACCTATCTACCTATTTTTACTATTTATAAATATATAGACTATAAATATCCCTATCCATATCTATCCAGCTATCTATCTATCTAATATATCTACCTATTCTTACTATATATAAATATATAGACTATAAATCTCCCTATCCATATCTATCCAGCTATCTATCTATCTATCTATCTATCTATCTATCTATTCTTACAATAATTTTATTTCCTAAGTTTACATTCTTAGGATTTTCTCACATAAGTGACAAGGGACATTCATGATGGTGCTAATCACAGTTCTGTTCATGAACTGTGGATATTAAATATCTACCCCAATCTAAGTATGTGTAACTGAGACCCCAGTAGTTCTAAGTTTAGGAATTTAAGGTAAGATGAGTGGACTACTCACAGGCACGGGCTGCTCACAGGCAGTGTTGTGAGATATTTCCTACAAACCGAAGAATTGAGACTCCCCAAGACTCAGAAAGTAATGGGGCTTACAAAAAATAAAGGAACTTCTGAAAATTATTCGACTCACAAGTACATTCCCATAATCATACAAATAGTAAGAATTTGGGGTAAGAGGTTCTCAGGCCGGTTGCGGCTCTCTGAAATAAAGAAGCCACAGGGAGGGGAGCAGAGAAAAATGTAGAGCTCAATAAAAATCAATTTTAAAAAAAAAGCTTCAGGGATAGAGTTTCATGAGTCATCTATGCTGGTTTTGAGCCTTTAGGTGACTCAGTTACATTTATGTTCTCCATGCTCCTGTTACTTACCCTTATAAAGTTAGTGCTCCACCAAGCCGGAGTCGGGTGGGATTATTTCCTTAGCCTGTTGTAGGTGTCCTATTTTGTGCCAGTAGTTGCTCACTTATTCATGTTTCCCAAGGAAAAGTAACATGCAACAGACAGATAAAGAGACATACTGATGGAAAATTAGAGAAGAATGGGTAGGAGAGATGTAAGATGGAAGGGGAAAAAGAAGAGGGGACAAGACGGAGAAGGAGAGAGGAGGGAGGGAAGGAGGGTGGAAAGGAAGAAGAAGGAGAGAGAAAACACAAGCATATTATCTGTTAACTATGAAGCTGCATCAAGATAATAACCTGAAGACATAAGAGACTGATTATACCAAACTATGATTTTTTTGGTTCCCAGACATTGTAAATAACAATCCTACTTGGTGAGTTAGATTTAAATTTCAGCAACAAATAACTTTTGGCACAAATATATGTATTTATTTAGTACAAGAACATTGCATACAAAGTTTGTGGCATACTGAAGAACCATTCAAGTGTGTGATAGCTGTTGGTTTTATTACAACTCTGTGTTTTATGTCCCAACGTGACACCCAACAAAAGATAACCATCTTTGAATGGTTTGCTTTATGAGAGGAGAAAGGCCCATGATCACAAACAGAATGGATGAGACTAAGCAGACAAACTAAGAAATCAAAGAAAAATAGGGCTACACATGACCAGTGATGATAAATGCTATGTAGTAAGAACAACTGATAGCTACTTTTGAGAATAACAAGAGGAAAGTGTAGGTAACCCTTGTGCACAAAAGATACTGCCACCAATAAATAGGAGCTTTGTGGATATTGTAATGTGAAACATTACTGGCCATGAGATTTCTAGTAAATTAAAAATGGTATTTTCACAATGATGAATAGCTAATTGTTTTCAGATAAGGAAATAAATCTTTTTTATTCTAAAATGTCCATTGTTAATAAATGAAAACTACTTAACAAACAGTTCAGATGTATTATCCAATTGAAAACCACACTAGGTTTTAACATATAAAGTAAGATGGTCTTAGAAAAACATGAGTAGTAAAGAGAGATGGATCCTCAGTGTCCTGCAGTTACCATTTAGAGAAAATTCCCCCAGCCTAAATAAACAAGGCTCTTGAAATGATGAAGCTTTGAGCACATCACAAAACCTTGTCATAGGATCACTGTCAGCCTTCTCATCTTATTTGATCACAAGCACAGTTTGTTTAGGTCCAACATGATGAATTATTGGTAAGTTGCTAATGTTGGCTTCATACGCTCTTCTATAGAAGCATATGAATTCAATGGCAATAGTTAGTTCACAGGGAAAGGCAAGTGAACAAACTGCCGAAATCCTGGTGAGATGTTTGCCTCTTTTGCTTAATTAAAATAGTGCCTGGGTACCAGGGATGCAGTCTGGTAATAGAGTGCTTGCCTAGCCTACAAAAGCCCCAAGATTCAGTGCTCAGCAGCACAAGAGCAGAACACAACAGAACTGGCCTAACTATGAAGCATCTCTGTTCATTTGTTATGAACTGAAATGTTGGTCTTAGTGAGAAATGAGAGAAAAAACCAGTACTAAAATCACAGTCCTTTAAATCATTCACATCATGCTTAGGGAAGACCCGTTGCGTTTCTCTTACTGATTTTTTTCCCTTTGCTCTTTAGTTATCTTGCCAATTGTTCCTAAGCTTATTCTGAATACCTCCCAAATAGATGAGGTCCCACATTGCTTTCTGTTGCTAAGATAAATACCATGACCAACCACAACTTAAAGGAGGAAAAGGTTTATTTGGCTTATACCTTCAGGTCAGAGACCATGATTAAATGAAGCCAAGCATGAATTGAAGCAGAAACAATGGGGGAGTTCTGCTTACTGGCTCACTCAGTGGATCACTTTCTATCTTAGGCTCAACTAACTCACTTCTTTATACACTCCAGAGCCATCTACCTAGAGATAGGACTGCCCACAAGGGGCTGAAGCTTACCACATCAAATCCCTACAGTCTCTTGCAGACATAGCCACAGGTCAATCTAGTCTGGGCAATCAATCCCTCTATTGAGACACCCACAGAGATGTCAAGTTGACAGCCGAAGTTAAGTAGAACACTCCACTCCTTGTCAACTTGACACACAACACATCACTTTAAGCTATAACCTTTCATTTCTTGTCTCCAAGATCTCATGTCGATATCAAAATATAAAACACAGTACAATTTTGAAAATCCCAACGCTTTAAAAGTTCAATGTCTGATATAAAAACTCCAAAGTCTCCTTTCTGTGGGCTCCTGAAAAAAAATAGTAAAAGAAAAAAGTTGCATTTTTTATTCCAAAAGAGAAAAATCAATGCATAAGTTAGCAAATGTCCATTTCCAACAGTATAAACCGAATACTATAGCTCAGTGTCTCCCATCTGGAACTTCCTCATGATATTCTGTGTTCCAAAGGCAGGCCTATTGTGAAAGTCTACCATCTTCAACCTACACAGCTTGCCTTATAGACTGGGCCCTCCAGCCACAGTCCTTGGTGCATGTCCTATGACTTGGCATCTTCAATGTCCTGATGACTCCTCTATAGCTGAGGCTGCACATTCACCAGGGACCTCCCTTGGCTTCTCTTCAAGAACTTTGACCCTTAGAAAGAGTGCCAGACTTCAGTTGATCACCAGGACCTCCCCAATGTTGTATCATTCATGCCTCCAAGAGCAATATCAGGTGATCAATATACATTGCTAAGTTATGCAACAAGTTTGAGATGCATGCAGCCTTAGCTACCGCTAGACCACCACTTCTGTAGGCTGACCCTGAGGAAATATTATCTGAAATAGTTTACATTAATGATGTTGATCTCTTAATATCAAGAGTTGATTCTTCAGCCCCAGATGACCAGTATCTATTGTCTTAACTTTTGTCTCTTAACTATTGTCAGTGGTACTGATCTCGTGTTAATTATAGCTTCTTGTTGTTGGGCAGGGGGTCTTTTTGAGAAAGGATTTCACTGTAGCTTTTGGAGCTTGTCCTGAGACTAACTCCTGTAGACCAGGCTGACCTAGAATTTCCAGAGATCAGCCAGCTTCTACCTCCCAAGTACTGGGATTTAAAAGTGTGTGCCACCATTGCCCGGCTCAATTACAGCTTCTTTTTTTTTTAAATTGATTTTTATTGAGCTCTACATTTTTTCTCTTCTCCCATCCCTGCCTCTCCCTTACAGCTTCTTTACCCACTAACTGACCAAGAGTCATAGACTCTTAACACAAATTCTCAGACAAATGTCCCTAAGTGTTTTGACTTCCCTCTGAAACCTCACAAGCCAGGCTTCCATTGTTTGCATTTTTCTCAGCATTCTTGTTTTCCAAGCTTGGTCCCCTAATATTAAGTTCTGAGTGCTTAACAAAGTTTTCGGCTTAAGTTCCAAATGCTTCCACAGACCTCCCCAAATACCACTTGGTCAGGTCTATATCAGTAACTTCCCACTTCTGGAAACAATTTATGTTCAAGTTTACATTTCTGTTGCTGTAGTAAACACCATGCACAAAAGCAACCTAGGTTAAAAAGGATTTATGTTCACTTTTACGTCCAGATTACAAAGAAACCATGGAAGGATGCAGATGGTGGCTTATTCTCTGGCTTTTCTATCAGGATTATGTTGATTTTTAGATTTCTTATATAATTTAGAAATCTTATATAGATTTCTTACATAATGCAAGACCAGATCCCTGGAGATGGCAATGTTTCCAGTGCTCTGGACCCTCCCACTTCAATCATCAATCAAGACAGTCTCACATAGACATGGCTATAAGCCAGTCTGATCTTGGAAATCTCTCAATCAAGACACCCTCAGTTGGCTCTAGTCTGTGCCAAACCAACAACTGAATCTAACTATGAGGGCTTATAAGGTCTATTTCTAGAACTCAAGAGTTTGTGTCTTTGTTTTCTCCTTATACTCTAGAATTTATCACTAGAGATTTTTATGCACATCAGAAGAAAAAGCAAGATCTTTGAGTCAGTTTCATAGTTTCATAATAACTGCTGTGTCGGTTATTATCTCAGCCTCTCAGAATTTAGTGACTTCAGCAAAGGAACAAGTTATTGTGCTGATTGTTTTAAGATTTGAGCTCTGATTATCCAGAGCTTCACATAGATGGTAAGTTCTTACCTCTCTAAACTGCATCTTCCCAGGTACTAATCAATAGGATGTTTGCTTCTTATAATGAATGAAGGGATATTGATTTTTCTTAAACTTTTTTCAACCATAGTTCTTCTAAGAAAGATCTTTGAAGGACTCAATTTCTAGATGAAAATATTCAAGTTCATTTCATTTCATTAGCTCAATGCCTTGTACGCTTTATTGTCTGCAATGTGTAACATTAGCAAACAAGATGGTTCTGAGATTGTGAGAAGTTATACTGTAGGGTGGTGATAAAGATAATAATTGAACAGACAAAATTCACACAGGTCAAATATTGATAAGTGATACTTTAGAAACATTTTTTATGATAAAATATATCATGTGCACAGAGGAAGTTGTCTGTTTGTTGTTTTATTCCTCCTGTCATTTACATATATGTAGCAGAAATTCCATGTTCCCTGTCTTAGTCTTCTGCCACATTGAACCAGGGTGGCAGTCTTCCTCTAGAAAGAGCCACATAAGTAATGTGTTAGGTCATGCAAGCCCTATGGCCTCTGCTATGCTTCTCAGCTCTGAACCTGGAGGACAAAAGTAACCATAGATAATTCATGAGCAGGCAGACCTGGCTGCATTCCATCAAAACTTTATAGTGTGCGCCAATCCTTGACTTTCATTGAATTTCCGTATGTCACTAAATACTCATATTTGTTTTAAACCATTTAAACATATAAAATCATTCCTGCCATAGGCAATAGAAGACAGGTTGCCTTTAGGCTAAAGCCTCAGTGACAGCAGTTTCTCAAACTTTACAATTGGTCAAAATTCTTTCTGGCTTGTGGAAAGGAAGAAGCTGGTGTGAGATGGAGCCCAAGGTTCTAAGCACTAGTATGATAGACCTGGACTAGTAAGAAACCTGACAGAATGCATACAGGTAGCTTAACACAGACTGAAAAATCTAGGAAGACATGTGTATATGCATTTACATATATGAATATAACAAGAATAGTATAAAAAAGAGGCCATGAATTTGAAGGAGAGAAGGGAGGGGCATGTAGAAAGGTTAGAAGGTAGGAAAGGGAAGGGAGGACTGGTGTAATTAAATACACTCTCAAAAATATAAAAAAAATGAAATAAGAAAAAAGAAAGAAAGAAAGAAAGAAAGAAAGAAAGAAAGAAAGAAAGAAA
>LOJH01006350.1:1920-14461 GCA_001685095.1 Ellobius talpinus
AACTCAGGACCTTTGGAAGAGCAGGCAATGCTCTTAACCACTGAGCCATCTTTTTAGCCCTTTGTTTTGTTTTTTCAAGAATTTCTTTGTGTAGTCCTAGCTGTCCTGGAACTCTGTAGACTGGCCTGGCCTCAACTTCAGAGATCCATCTGCCTCTGCCTCCTGAGTGCTGGCATTAGAGGTGTGTGCCACCACCACCACCACCACCCAACTAGATAGAGATTTAAACCGATAATTGTATATATTTTGAAAGAATAATATCTTCATAGTTTTGGTTTCAGCATCCACCTTCAGAAACTCTTATTAAATTTAAAGGAAGGGAAAAAAGTTAAAATTAGCAAAATTTAAAAATAGAAAATATGAGGTGTTTATTGAAAACATCAATAGAATTCACCTAGATGTCACTCATTAATTAGCCTTACTGATGAATAATGTTAAAGCAAGAAGTAAAAACTCTTAGTTATATCTAGATATCTATTTTTGGTAGAACATAAGGCTGAACCTTTTATTATACCATTTTTGTTTCCGATGCTCAGCCCTGAAAAGCTTTAAACCGAACATGAAGCAGTTACCAACCTCACAGGAGCCTCAGAGGCTGCGTGCAGTACCAGAAGCAGCATCCTGAGTGCTTCTCTCCCCGGCACTGTTCATGCATCTTCCCCATTGATGAGATTCTTTGCAGTTGTCTATGCAGTCGCTGTTCATGGTGGGTGTTCTTGTTTTGTTTTAGACAAGCCCTCGCTGTCCTGGAACTCACAATATAGACTAGGTTAGCCTTAGACTCACAGAGAGCCACCTGCTTCTGCCTCCACAGTGCTGGAATCAAAGACATTTGCCATCATGCCCTGCAGTCTTCACTGTATAATTTCTCTTTTTCTCATCCATATTATCCTTGTTTCCAAGATAAATCGATTTTTTTTCTAGAATCCCTTGGGAATTTCTGAAACAAACAAAAATGTCATGGGGGAGGACAAAATAGAAAGCTGGTAGAGGCCCAGAGGTTGGGAGTGTGAGGACTGTGATTTAGTGCTGACTCAGGGGCAGAGAGCTAAGAAGAAAACTAAAATGAGGAGAAAAGGATGGATGAGAAAGGTTGAAAGCCAGGAGTCTAGGGCAGGAACTCTGAGAGTTCCATTGCTGGAACATTCTACCCTGTGTGGACGCCTGTGACAATGAATTGCCCCTCTTCAGCAGGTGAAATGCTTTCTCAGTTTTATGTCACTTGAGCCCCGAACCCTGTACTCTGAACACACTGGTCCAAACTAGAGGTGAATGCACACTGAGTCCAGAGAGTGGAAAGGAAGAAAAGCATCCTTCTGTAATTGAGGCTCACACACTCCTAATTCTTATTACCAGATTGCGACAAGAGAGTGAAGTCTCTTCAGTCTAAAGAATTTACAGGAATACAGAAAAGCAGCAAAACCACTTCATTATTAAAGCTAGTGCTGGGCTGAGTACCCTGGGAAGCTCCTGAGAGAGACCTAAGAACCTGCAGCCCTGACCCAACGACCTGGCTTCCCCTTGAATCCACATGCTGAAAGACAAGGACAAGCTCCTTGTCCTCTGACCTCCATGAGCCATGCTTAAGTCAGCTAAATGAGTAAATTAAAAATTAGCTTGATGTAACTCTGACGTAATTGTATTTTGTGCTGTTAGTTGGTGGCTGTAACTGCCGTGAGTGATAGTAGCAGTGGCAGCACTTGCCTTCTTGCAGCAGGCTTTTTTTTTCTGTGTAGGCCAACATGGCTTTCAACTCCCTGTGTCCATGCTGGTCTTCACCATGAGGTTGTACTACATCAACTACCATGTACCATCCCTAAACTGTAGTTCCCCTTACTTCAGCCATCTCGTCGGGGACCAACCTTGTTCATCCTGAATTGCAGTTACCTTCTGTTAGTTGCTTCTGTTCAAATGAAAAGCACAACTCAGGTCTTTATGACAGACAGGTAGTTGCTAGAGCCAGGTACCTGGGTGAGACGTCCCATTGTGACAGGGAGACAAAGCTGTGGAGGCTGCTTCTTGACCCTGAGTGTTAATCCTGATAAAATGTACATCCCTGGGATGCAGGTGGAGAATGGGTCCTATGGAAAGGAGTAAGGACACGATCTTGTGTAGATTGATGGTGCTGACGTAGGGAATGCTCCGGATTCTAGGACCTGCCACCAACAGTGGCTTATCAGAGTCCCTGGATGTGCAAGCCTGTTAACTTCATATTGATATGAACTTTCCATAGGCTAGTCTTAACATTTCATTCTGTTCCTACTTTTTACTGTCTTTTTAACATTTTATTTTGTGCATTTCTGTCAGTATACACACGTGTGCAACACTTTGTATGGCTGTCAGGACAGCTTGTGGGAATTGAATTTTTTTCCTTCCACCTTGTGGGACTCATGAATTGAATTCAGGTTATCTTGCTTAGAGGTAGATGCCTTCATCAGAGCCACCTCCTGCTCCTTTGCTCTTAATTAAATGACTCCATTTTCTTAGTTATGTACCTTTAGCTCTCAGGTCTTTTCACTGCCTATTACATCTGAAACCTCAGCCTTGTCCCTGTGACCAGCCCTTTCTTCCTCCCAGAACACTAATGTAAGCTAAGGTTAAGGCCCATTCGGTGGAGCCAGTGTGAGCATTGCTGTTCAGATTAGCAAGGTGTCCTAGCAGCTGGGAGCCAAGGAACACCACAAAGTCATTGTAAGCCTGGTGCTTACAGCTTTGCTCCAGGGAAAGGTTTCCCCAATGCAGGTGTAACAGCTCTACTCCAGCAGGGGAGGGTTTCCCCAGTGAAGGTCCTGCTCCTGACAAGTGTTACATCTCGGCTCACTAGGAGGAGAAAGTGTTGACGGAGTATAACTGCTCTGCTCTGGCCAAATGCTAAAGCTGGGCTCCAATCTGGCAAAAGTGTCACATGCACAACAAACCGCTTCAAGAGATTTATTGGGAAGGAAAAATCCAGGAGCGTGACTACCTCTAGGGTGAGAAACAGCAGCAAACTGAGGGTTTGGAGCTTATATAGGATTTCTTGTGGGGCTAGAACTTTCATGGTGGCTAGGGATTGGTAGGATTTCAACCCCATGTTTGAGTCTACTCAGGGGCAGGGTGTTTTTTCCTTGGCCTTTTCACTCTACAGTGAATATGTAGTAATTTTGGCGGTTGGTTTGTTGGAACTTTCCACAAAAGTCCAATACATTAAAGGTTTAGATTCTTGTTTAATTTTAAAATTCAATAAAAAACAGACTGTAAACTAAACATGAAATATATATGTAACTGTTATTTCTATCTTTATGGGGTTTTTTCGTTTTGTTTTGAGATAGGTGTAGTGCTATTTTGTTTGTGATCTAACAAAGATTGTCTGAGGATCAGAGTGCAGAGGTAAGACACTAGTTAGCCATAGAAGCCAGCCAGTGGTGGCACTCACCTTTAATCCCAGGATTTAGATGGATCTCTGTGAGTTCAAGGCTACCTTGGGCTACACGAGATTGAGTCTAAAAGAGAAACATCTTACACAAATGTGATTCCAGCACTTGGGATCCCACACCATTACTCCCAGCACTAGGGAAGTGGAGACAGGAGTGTTGTGGCTGGAAGGAGAGAGGAATATAAGGCGGGAGGAGGCAGGAGCTCAGGTACAGTCTGAGGATTCGGTCAGAGCATGCAGTCTGAGGATTTGTAGAGACCTCTTTGGTCTGAGCATTGGTAGAGAGGTAAGAACTCTTTAGTGGTTGGCTGCTCTACTTCTCTGATCTTTGAGCATTAACCCCTCCCTATTTCTGACTCCCGGTTTTTATTATTATTAAGAACAACAATCAAATGGAATTTTTCTGTGTTAATAACCCTCGCTGTCCTAGAACTTGCTTTGTAGACCAGAGTGGCCTCAAAGTCACAGAGATCCATCTGCCTCTGCCTCTGCCTCCCAATTGCTGGGATTAAAGGTGTGCCCTACCGCCCTGCAGCTGTTATTTCCAAATGACAGAAAGAAAATTGGCCAAAATCCCTGTGATACTTCAGGATAAAATGGCTTCCAGCGTTGTGCTTTATGGTTGACCTCTCTCCCTTCCCCAATCTTGCAAAGGATCATGTCTGAAGTGCATTCTGACATATGAGTCAGGCTTCTGCACTGTGTGGATAATATTTACTGTGCTCCTAACTGTGAAGTGCCTTGGAGATGAGTGAAGCCCATTGCTGGGGTGAACACATTCCTAGAGAAGGTTAGCTAATGAGGAAAGGCCTGCCAAGGTTCAGTGGAAGGAGATGAAGGAAAACCAGGTATTGCTACCGTTCTCCTGCCTGCTTCTTGGCCACCATAACAGATTCCTCTGCTTCAGTTGATGATTTCATTGCCTCGGGTTGTTCAGATTTTTCCTCACAGATAGTCTGACAGAGGATAATAGAAAAGTTGTGATGCAAAGTAAAGTTGTTGCTGTAATTTCCTCCTGCTTGGCTCTTAGGCATTTGGGAAAGGAATTTGGGTGACTTTAGAAGAGCCCCCAGAATGTTGTGCGCAGGGCTTGGAGGGCAGTTGTGGTATTAGTGTAGAGAGGTGGAACACTGTTCTCAGTACACACACAGTCAAGGGTAGGCTTGTAGGTTTTGCCATAAGGATGAGAATTTGGGGGAATGTTTGTTACATATTGCATCAAAAAAATTTTTTTCTATTTTGCACATGCCCTGAGACTGATCTAATTCAAAGGTCACTAATTGGCCTTCAGGAGGAAGTTCCTAGGTGTAGCATTCTGGCTGTGGCATGGTTATAGCCAGCTTTTTCTAGACAGGTCGAGAGTGATAATTGGGAACAAAATCAAAGCAAAATGCCTAAAACAGCATTGATGGTTTTGGTGAGTCAGGGACTTAGGATGCTAGAGCCAAGACACTAGATCTGTTAGGAAGAAACCAGAGCCAGGCCTGGTCTGGCCTGCGCTTGGGGGTAGAGGCAGGTGGATTTCTGTGAGCTCAAGGCCAGCCTGGTCTACACAGAGAGTTTTAAGCCAGCGAAAGCTACATAGTGAGAGCCTGTCTCCAAGTGTGGATGGAGAGCGTGGAGACCAAGAAGCCAAGTACTTTGCCATGAGACTATAGAAAAGGTACCTTGGGGTGTATAATGATTTGCTGTAAGGTTTGAGCTTCTTTAAATACTTTAAAAAAAAAGCCATCTCAGGGCTCTGACTTCAGCCTCTGGAGGTGTTTTCCCACCCTTGGCCACCCAGAGGCCAGGCCAGCAGAACGCAGGTAAATGTTTTTGTCCCGAATCAAAAGTGTCTGGCCACTGCTCAAGTCTTGGTGCACCTTGACATATTCTGAGGAGTGTTGGTCTTGTAAGCACTGAGAATTAAAGAGTTACAAGATCACCAGTCTCATCAATCTTCTTTAAGGGGTTACAGCCACCACAAGAGCTCCATCCATAACTCAGAGGAAGGCCCAGAGCTAAGCAGTGAGTCAGGGACAGGGTCTCTGCAGGCAGCCTTGCAGAGAACAGTGCCCCAGCATGTAAGGATGAAGCAGAAGGCGCAGTAGAGACATCAGGAGAGTAGAGGTCCTAGGAACATGGGAACCTATAAACAAGCAAAGTCAGCCTAAGAGCAGTTGCATGGGCTGAAAAGGTAACACCATAGAATGGGGCTTCCCATACCCTTGGCAGACCTCATCATGCCAGTGGCTGCTTCAGGTGCTGGGCATGGAGCTAATGGGACCCAGCGTTTACCCTGTTAGGTTTTTGTCTTGCTTTGTTTATATCTCCATACCCCCGCCCATGCTTTCTCCATGCATTTGTAGGTTAGAAGGATGTAGCTTGGTTTTACCCTACAAGGGCTCCCAGCTAAGAAGTTAATTGAGTCTCAAAAGAGACTTTTTGAGTTTCACTCAGAACAAAGCTATAGCCGGAGACTTTTTTGCATCCTGCCCAGTCTCACAGCCACTAATAAAATAATCATTTGGAGGCCTAATATTATAATTGTTTGGCCAATGACTCGGGTTTATTACTGGCTAGCTCTTACATCTAAATTAACCCATTTCTATTAATCTGTGTTTTGCCACATGGCTTATGGCCTAACTGGTAATGCTCTAACATCTTACTCCTCCAGCAGCTGCTGGCATTTCTCTCCATTCTGCCTTCTTTCTCCCTGTATCCCTGCTTGGATTTCCCGCCTAGCTATAGTCCAAAGCAGCTGCATTCATCAACCAATAAAAGCAGCACAGATTTGCGGCGTACAGAAGAATATCCCACAACACAAGGCTGTATGTAGCTGTTGGTGCTTTGGAGGTCTGAGCGATGTATAGACATATTTTCCATTATGAGATGAGCATGAATGTTGGGAAAGCTGCAAGTGGAAGGTTGTGACTTGCAGTGTATGTGAAGTTGATAAGCAGTGGGTTGACGATGCTGGGATAGCGTCCCCTTTGCCAGCTTGAGAAGCATCTTGAAGGTTTGGAAAGTGTGTGGGTGGGTTTTTCTTTGGGGATATACAAGAGAGAATTAACTAACCGAGAAAAGACTTGCCTGTGTGCACCAGCAGTAAATTGGAAACTATGATGGAATAAAGGGGAAGGAGGAGGCCACCCGCCAATACAAGCATGTACCCCTTTTCTGCTGTGACAGGAGCTCCTTGTTCCGCCCACACTCTCTTGTCATAAAACCAGTGAGGGTGGAGAGACAGCTCTGTGGTTAAGAACACCGGCTGGTCTTGTGGGGGACCCAGGTTTGGTTCTCAGCACCCACATTGTGGTCCACAACCGTTTTTTAACTCTAGTTCCATGGTATCTGGTATCCTCTTTAGGCCTCCAAAGAAACTAGGCACACGTGTAGTGCACATACATACATGCAGGCAAAGCACTCATACATTTAAATAAAAATAGATTTTTAAATAAAACTAAACACAAAGCAAAATAACTATCTCCTTCAATTCATTTTGCTCTGGTCTTTGGTCGTGTCATTGATCTGTCCAACTAATTGGGAAGCTGAAATCCACATCTCAGGTATTTGGGGTTTCTCTGAAGCATAATACTCCAGGAGAAAAATACCATGATTTCAACTACCTATCTCCTTGGGATACAGGATAAGCCAGGCTCTTAGTTGTTCTTGGCTGGATCTATCGGAGAGCCACCACTTTAGTTTTGCTCACTATTTTAACTGCCTTGAGCTTTGGGGAAGGTCATTAATAATAAACTTGGCCATGCTTAGTGGATGACAGGTAGATCAAAGTCATCCTTGGCCATACAGTAAGGTTAAAGCCATTTCAGCCACATGACATTTGTCTCAAAGTAATAGAAACAGTAACACATGGTATATTGGTTTGAAAGAAAGCAGCCCCAAGGGGAGTGGCACTATGAGGCTGTTGTGGCTTTGTTGGTGTAGAGTTGGCCTTGTTGGAGAAAGTGTGTCACTTTGGGTGTGGGCTTTGAGGTCTCCTATGCTCAAGCTATTCCCAGTACCTCAGATCACTTCTATTACATTCGAGTCAGCTTGTAGCAGCAACTCCTCCTCCAGCGTTATGCCTGCCTTTGTGCTGCCATGTTCCCCACCATGATGATAATGGACTAAAACTCTGACACCATAAAACCCCACCTCAGTTAAATATTTTCCTTTATGAAAGTTGCTGTAGCCATGCTGTCTCTTCACAGTAATAGGAATCCTAACTTAGCCACATGGGCTTAATAAACAGCAGATGTATGGGGTTTTGCATTTACCTAGTCATTGACTTCACTGCCAATGTTTAACTCCTAGGTTTTGTAAAGATACTTAATTCTTTTTTTGTTATGATTGTTGTTTTTGTTTTTTGAGATGGAGGTCTCACTATATAGCCTTGGATGGTCTAGAAATCCCTCTGTAGACCAGGATGACTTCACATTCACTGAGATCTGCCTTCCACTACCTTCAGAATATTGGGATCAAATGTGTGCGCCACCACCCTGGATGAAGACAGTTTTCTGAAAGAATGCAGCTTGTCTCTAGTAGAGACTGCATGAGGAATGAGTAAAAACACAAGTCCATCTTGTTCTTACACCTTTTTTAGGCACTGGGAAGATGCATGTGCTCTAGCTTTTCATTGACCCAGCAGCCAATGTGGCACAATATTATATAGGGTCTGAATTCTGTGCCTTGGTTACTGGGAGTTACCTGATTTAATTCCGCCTCTAATTTCTATTCCAAACCTCCAGATAAGACAGTCTTCTGAACATCTGCTGGTTACGTTCCTGTGTTCCCTTAAGTTCTCATGGTTGTCAGTGAGTCACTTCATGGAAAACTCTGGGAAGAAGGAAATAGTTTCCCTCTGACCATGTAACAGTTTGGAGAAGGCTGGGATGATAATGTTGTGTGGGTCATCTGTGTTACCTAGTATTTTATGTTTTGATTATGTATGCCTGTAGACATGTCATTCTTAAAGGGAGAAGATAGGGCATGTCTAGGCTTATGTGACTAGGAACACCTCAGGGTTTCTATTGCCTGTACAATGTTGGCACAAGAGTGGAGACCCCTATCCTTGTCTTGGAAATGTCAGAAATGCTTCTTTCAGACTGCTGGTGCGACTCACCAATGTAGCACGTGCGGGGCCTGATGCACTGTTGGTAGCGCAGACAATAATAACAATTTGTCTCTTTTCCACAGCCTACTGGGTCTTGTTGAGTGTCCTTACTGCAGTGGACCAGAATAGCGACAGCCTGAGGCCGTGTCAACTGTAGCACCTTCCTCAGCCTAGTTCACCAAGTCCTGGAATCTGAGCCTGCAGCTCTGCCTCTCCTCCTAACTTCTTCCCTCCAGAGCTGATAGCTTCTCACTCCGGCATTTTGCTCCACCCTGTCAGTCATGGTAGAATAGAAGAGCAGTCTTCCATGTGCAGCACTCAGTTTTTTTAGAAGGAAGGGGTATCTCTTTTATTCACTTCCCACTCCAGTGCGCCACAACTTACTGCTTCAGATTCTTTAAGTAACTTTTTAGCCAGTTGAACAAGACGGCTACCAGTTATTAGTATCAATTTCTGCTGCTTATCAGATTTAAGTCTTCAGCGTATTTCATAGCTTATTGGAAGAAATCACTGATAGGTTTTCATGTTTTGCATTGTTTTTATTGTTTATAGAAAACTATTTCTGAGTTTATATTTAGTTCCCCCACCCCACCCCCCAAAAAAATCATCCCTCAACTGTCCTTGCCTTTTTCGTGAATGGAATTTAGGACCAAGTTCAGGCCAATATTAAAATAAATGAAACCTAAAATACTAAGATTTTTCAAACTGTATCTCTTAGTAGGGTGAAAGCAATATGAAAACCAAAACCATTTTGGAGAATTGTTTTAAATAGGCTGTGTCTATGTCAGACCAAAAGACCCATGAGAAACAAGTAACTCCAGAATATATATCCCCACAACTTCTATACTCTGATGAAATGTTTTACCTCATATGAGCCGCAAAAGAAAAATAATAGCTGGCTTAATATTTTCTTGCTGAGTGTGATCCCTGAAGAAAAACAGATTAAAGGTAAATCGACCTGAGGTCTGCCGTCACGTTCCTGCAGTGATGGTAGCATGTTTGTGATGGCGGAGTGATTATGAGAATGCTGACGATCCTAAACAGTTTGTATGTTCACAGTCCGGTCATGGAGATGTGGAGCCCTTCTGCTCTGGGCTTATGTACTCTGCTTGTGTTTCTGTTAAGTGACTTTCCTTAATTCAAAATTCCACCTATCTTTAGTCCTCTTTAGTGGCCCTTGGACTGCCTTCTGTAGGGTCCTTCTAACATTTTCTGCTCACCCTGTGATGATTAAACTGTAGATAAATTTCATATCCGTGTATTGACACAGATGTGGAATCTGTGAGAGATCCATAAGTCTAATGAATATTTTATATCTTTTATGGCTATGTTCCTGCCTTTAGTCCTCCACACCAGCACAAATAACAACAACAAGAAGAAGGCCTTTGTGAACTCAATCTTCCATTTAGAATTTTGATCCAATAGAAATACTTGGTAAAAGTTACCTTTATGGTCAGTTTTCCCTAGCACAGTGAAAGCCTTGGCCATTGGCATTGATCTTAGATGAAGGTGGGCGTTGGTCACTGCTGCCTCCAATAGAAAAACCTTATACAGAGAGCTTTCAGAGCCTGAATCTCAAGGAAAACCTTGTCTTAGCTGACCTCATTTTTACGCTTAATAGCTGACCTCTGCTGGGGATTTCTTAAGATCACACATTTGCCTAGTAAGACCAGACTCCTGCCAGTCTGTGTCACCGTGATCTGATGTGCTGGGAACTTCAGCCTTTCAGACCTCAGCTTTCCAGTTCAGAAGTGCATGTGCAGACATGACTAGAGGAGTGTCTCTAACCTGAAAGTCCAGCTGCTTCGGATTCTGGAGGCAGAGGCAGGTAGATCTCTCGGAGTCAAGATCTATCTGGTCTACATAGAGTTGCAGGCCAACCAGCACATCATGGTGAGTGAGCTCTTGCCTCAAAAATAACCACCCAAAACAAAATTTTAGGTTCTGAAGTTTTAGATTAGGGATGCTCCATCCCTTCTGAATCACATGCCACCGGTGGAAAGCTGAGCTATGTCTAACACACTTACCTTATATTGCATTAGTGAGGCTGCTGCCGTACAAGTGTTCACTTGGCCGTCATCTGGCTCCTGAACATAGGTGATTTTCTCTGTGCTGCTGGGTTTGAATGCAAGGATGTTTTACGTGTCAGTCCCCAGCAGACTGCAGAGGTATGTAACAAAACTGATCTTGTATTTCAGTGCAAACCGCCACCACTGCACCAAAGACATGGAAGAAAGTGAAAGAGCGGACCCGAACCCCAGACGAGGTGTTAGAGGCAGAGGCAGAGGTGAGTGACAGCCCCCTTGAGCTTCTCCCAAGACCAGTGATGTCATTTCATGAAGACATGTCACTTTCTTTTTTTAAGATTTATTTATTCATTATGTACAGTGTTCAGCCTCCATGTATGCCCGCAGGCCAGAAGAGGGCACTAGATCTCATTACAGATGGTTTTGAGCTACCATGTGGTTGCTGGGAATTGAACCCAGGACCTCTGGAAGAGCAGTCAGTGCTCTTAAACTCTGAGCCATCTCTCCAGCCCCCACTTTCTTTTTTTGTTCGTTTGTTTGTTTGGGGATTTTTGTTGTTGTCATTTTGAGACAGGGTTTCTGTGTATGATGGCCCTGGTTCTCCTGGAACTCACTCTGTAGACCCGGCTGGACTCGAACTCACAGAGATCCGCCTGCCTCTGCCTCCCAAGTACTGGGTGGAATTAAAGGTGGGCACCACCACCGCCTTGCAACATTTTGCTTTCTTGAGATAACATTTTCCAATCAGATCCTGGTTTATCAAGCTAAAAATCTAGTGTGGGGGGGTTGTTTGTTTTTAAGACGTTTGATAACATGTTTGATTTCCTTGAATAATTGTTGCTCTTCTGTGAAAATGTTTCTTCTAAATAGTTAAGTTTGGTCGACTCTTCCTAGTTAGGAACTGTGTGTTTGGGATGTTATTTGTGGTTTCATTTGTTGCTTTGTGTGTTGTGTGTGATACGTCTACATTTGTTTGAAGCTGTATATTGAGGTGCATGCATGTACATTGGATGTGTATAAACCATCCATATTGGATGTCTTACTCTGTCACTTTATCCATAACTTTCTAGTCCATCACCACTAAACCTGGAGATGAGCCAGATGGGCTGGTCACTGAGTTCCAGGGATAGGCCTTTCTGTGCTCTGGGGACCCAAAAATCAAATAGTTCCTCGTGCCTAGCACTTCATAGTGGACATTCCCAGCTGGCTTTCTTGATAGTCCCTTAAACTCTTCCTTTCCTTACGTGTTACTGAAGATACTATATGATTACATTTTAGGGGTTGCTGTATTTTTCTAAAGGAAGGGGGCATATTTACAACTTAGACTTGGACTGGGGAGAGAGATTCTCAGCCTTACTCCATTGAGTCAGCTTGTGTTTGTGTTTGTGAACCTGCATTTATGTCATGTTCCATGTGTCAGAAAACAGCCTTGTGGAGTCAGGTCTTCCACCTTTGTGTGGATTCTGGGGATCCAACTCATGTCATCAGCCTTTTAAGGCAAGTGTTGTCTGTTGAGGCTTCTCGCTGCCTAAGGCAGCTTTCAAATAATTTTCTTATGAGGCCCTTGTTTCTATGAAAAACTTGGTCTTGTTCACAAAACTAACGGTATCCTTTGCTTCTGCAGTCCTATTATTTTCCTTACTCGGTGTTCTGTTAATGTCGCAGTGAGTTCCCTAGCAACCACTAAAAAGGTGTATGGAAGTGACATCATTGTACTGCTGAGGGACAAGATTTAGCACTAGGTTAGAGAGGTACAAGTAGTTGGTTCCTGCCCTGAAGCTTGCTGAGAAAATGATGTTCCTGCAGAGGATAAGATACTTGCTTAGATTTCTGATCTGGATTCTTTCATGGCCATCAGCTTTTAACAATTAGCAATTCTTAGCTGGGGATGGTCCACTTGGGAGGCAGAGGCAGGAGTATTCTTGATTTCCAGCCTGGTCTCTATAGTGCGTTCCGAAGACAGCCAGTACTACACACAGAGAAACCCTGTCTCAAAAAAAG